>JAIQCU010000136.1:0-88064 GCA_022114935.1 Leptestheria dahalacensis
GAGCCTTGATCCTGAGAGCTTCTGGGTAGAGAGAGACGACTTGCTCGAATTGGGCCGGGGTACCGTGTGTGTAAAAGTTTGACGGGGACGCCATGTTGCCGGCTGCGTTGCGCTTTCAGGACTAAGATCTACCCACGGCTGGGGGGACCGCCTTTCCCAGTTGGAAAACCAGCCGCTAGAGGGCGTCGACGTCGACTTGTTTTTCGAACCCTGGTGCTGCTTTTCCTTTCCCAGTGCTTCCACTCTGAAGAGGATTTTGCTTTTCCTTAAGTTAAAATTTAGCGATATATTGTTTTATTATAAAACTATACTTATTGAGACATAGTTATCAATGTGTAAATTAAAATGTAATTAAATTATTAAAATTAGTGTAAACAAGAAGTTTGGGTCAAGTTGTATGAAATATTCCACAGGTTTAAATACCTGGCATTGACATATCAGCAAGATTAAGGTCCAGATTAAGGAAGACATCAAGTCCTAGTAACTCGGACTTGATCCAGTCGCCCCCGTGTCTACATTGTAACGAATAGGAAAGTTGTATTGCTACTGTAATACTAATACAAGCATGTAACTCCACGGTAGTTTAATCCCAGGCTCTTTATTTCAATCCTGTTCAAACGCCATTTACAAGACTGGAAAAATGAAAAGTAAAAGACACGTCTGAAAGGAGGCGAGAAATGAAGAAAGCGAAAACATAGCGGAAACGGAGCCTGTTGCAAGTTGGAAGTTTGAATGTGGAAGCACTGTTGCCTTCCCCTCGTGATCATGACGCTCTTTTGTTTCGCATCACAACCCTCCCACCTTCTCTGTTTTTCAACAGAACTGTTTACTGTGCACGCATTGGCGAACGGTTGAAAACCCCCACATGCGCTAAATCATACGCAATACCTTATTTTCCATGTCGAATTTTGAATTGCATTTTTGGCTAAAAGGAAAAAAGACGGTCATCATGGCCGCCATATTTGATCTCGAATGTTCTACCTTATATAATTCGACATTCAATCAAAATGCACCTTCTAATTAAAGTTACATTACAGTCAAAGGACCAAGTACTCCATGCGAAACAGATTTTACGACTAAACGCCAATTTTAAACCTTGACTGACAATTGAAAACAGCCGCTATGTGTCGCTAGCATCGCTGCCGACAGAGAGACGCTGCCCTGCCCACGGCATCACTAAACCGGCAACGGAACAGCAAACGAACAAAGGAGAAGAATGTTTTTCTTGCAATTCCCGATATAGCGTACACACGTTCATCAATGAAAGTATACGCGTCCTATAGAGTAAGCATAGATGAAAGCGATACGCTACTGTAGATCTGGATAAGTTGACCACGAAGAGGGCGTTTCTTTGTTAAAACATTCAGAAATTTTGCTGTTTTGGCCCCAGGGAGGGGCCAGTTCGGTATCCGGTGGTGGATCGTGTGGAACCAGGGAAATTGACCTGCTAACTTTATATACAGCGTTATTTCGTTTTTAACTGTGCTAATACAAAAGCATATAATAATGGATAATAGCAAGTTTAATCAACTTTTATCGTTATTATGTAAAGTCCCATAACTGTTTATAAACAGAGATTACATTACTACAGCTCTGTTATTATTATTTAAATTTATATATAACTCTCTTTAATTCCTAGTTAATGTAACGGACATTACCAAATTAACGAGTTATTGCCATGCAAGTAAATACATTATAATGTACACGTTACTATCGAGGGGACAAAAAAAAATAACGAGTGCCACCTAGCGGCCAAAGCATGAACTAATACCAAGATAGAAATTCCAACCTATATTTAATACATTTATGCTTGAGCATTATATTAGCAACATATAGTTAAATACATTTAATTTATAGAATTATTACAATTAATTAGAATTGAAAAAAAAAACACGAAAACAATCTGTAAATTGTAGTTTTTATTTACAATCCCTACTATTTTGCAAGATCCCAAAAGAAAGTGATTTTTTTCAAACAGATTTAATGAATGCCGCGCTGAATGGGTTTACGGAGACCCAGACTGGCCAGCAGGGCATCGGGCACCGGGTCCCTGCCGCGGAACCTGCGGAAACTCTCGCTAGAATGGCAGCTTCCCCCGTTGGCCAGGATGGTCTTTCTAAACCTCTGGCCGATCGTCTTCATAGCGGCGCGATCCTTGAAACAGAAAAAAAATATAATAAACTTTATTAATTAACAAATATAATAATTAAACCAGTTGATAATTAAACTAAGCGTCTCAAAATCACTAAGCTAATATATAACTGTTTTAAAAATTGATAAATATGATAAATTTAAAAGTTAAAATAACATCTACACAAAATAATTAAATGCTCATACTATTTAAATACTATTAACACTAACCGGTGACTTGTTAATTTGAAACCAAAATTGCAAAAATAGGCTAGAAATTTCTCTTTAAAAAAAAGATATGACATGGTTGCCCGTTACCTCGAGTCCAGCTTCCTGGAAGGCGGAGAAAACATCCGCAGCGATGAGTCTGGACCAGAAATTGGCGTAATAAGCGGCCGGCCAGTCGCCACTGACAATCTCCGTGAAGGAACACGGGTGAGCGTCGCTCCGGTCCAGCGGGAACGGGTAAAACTTGGGCCACAGACGGCGGATTATGTCCAGCCAAAAGTCCTTTCTGCACAGACAGAACAGAAATGTTAATCAGACACGATATTATCTCACATGGACACCTTCACGGTAAATCAAATAGTAGTAATAATAATAATAACCGTAATATTTATGATAATATAACGTAAATAGATTAATTTACGTGTCGTAGAGTTCAATATCCAGGGCGGATGAGTAGAGCGTCTGGCACAAGTCGGTGGCAGCCATGTGCGCGCTGGCGCGGCAAATCTGGTCGAACGTCTCCTTGGGCAAGGGCTGTCCACCTTCGAAATGTCCACTGATACGCTGCATCGTCGTCCAGTCATAGACCCTGTAATCAAAGTTATTCAACCAAACTTTATGAAACCAGCAAACCTATTTCACTCTAGGAGGTGCACGAAGTGAACCATGAACATTTAATTTATAATTATATACATTTAATTTTAATGACATTTGAGGAAGAAGTTAAAAATTGAAAATAAAATAAATAAATGTAATTTAGAATTGACATCAAAATACCAGTGCTGCAAGAAGTTGGACGACACCTGCACGGCATCCCATTCCGTATTGGTCAGGCCGGCGATTTCCGTGTACGGAGCCTCCGTGAGGAGATTCTGCAGGGCGTGGCCGATCTTGGAGAAGAGCAAACTAACGTCGTCCAAGGAGAGAAGTGCCGGGATGCCGTGAATCGGCGGCGGAAGGTTGAGAACGACGGCTGCCGACGGCGTGTGGCCGCCGATGTCCGATCGACTGCGGATTCCCACCACCCAGGACGATGCCTCGCGCGACATGAACTTCTCGCCTGGAAGCGTACAATAGAAATGATAAAAAAATCAACTTTAATTGAATTAAATTAGATTGAAACAAAATATTTTATGCGTTAAACAATTAGTTTTATTAAATAAACGGTAATAATGAAAATAGCATCCATAACGTGGTTACCGGGTCTCATGTACAAGTCCAAATAGAGGTGAGCCAAAACGTTGCCCGCTTCGTCGCGCAGCGAGTACAGCCTGACGTCGGGATGCCAGCAGAGAGCGTGATCCTCTTCCACCACCCTGACGTTGAACAGCTCGTCGATGAGCGAGAACACCCCGTCGATCACCCGAGGCAGTGGGAAGTACTCGCGTAGTTCTCCTTCTTCGTAACTGTGGGAAATAAAAACATATTTAAATATATATTTAACAAACACGCACCGATTAATTTCAGACATTAGTTGCTTGACATAAACCGTTTTAGTTATATCATCCACCTGAAGAGATAATCAACTTTAATTTGTATAATATTAAATTTAATATTATGTAGGGAAAATGGGGTCTAGACTAGATGTACAAGAGACGTGTGCAACGGTCTAACGTATACTTGAAAAGCGAATAACGCTGCTTCCGCCTCCAGTACGGCAGGTCCCAGAGTTCCAGCTTGCCGTCAAACCCTCGGCTCTCGGCAAATTCCTGCAGAGAGGCGATTTCCTTCTCTTGGGCCGGGAACGCTGCAAAATAAAATAATACTATCATGATTAAAGTAATTAAAAAGACTAAACAGAACGAATTAAACATTCAACAAAATCGAATAATTATTATTACTAATACAATTTTATTGAATAAATACATTAATAGAATAGGAAATAGTATAGACATGTTTAGAATTTTAAAAAATATTGCTAAAAACACGATCCTTACGGATCGGTTAAGCTTGTCATTAATATACCTTTTGTGAGTAGCCCTTCGATCATCTTCTTGACCACGTCGACACTCCCGGCCATTTTCGTTTCCATACTCATTTGAGCAAAGCTCTTGAAACCCAGCAGTTTAGCTTGATCCTGCCTGAGACTGCGAATTTCTTCCAGAGTGACGCTGTTTCTGACGTCCTTTTCCTGCAAGTTGGAGCAACGGGCTCGGGCCGCCCTCCACGTGTTCCAACGGATGGTTCGATCGGGGCAGTGCTGCATGAACGGCGTATAGATGTGCGGTTCCAGCGTGACTTTCCAGGGACCACGACTCGGGCTAGACCTAGTGGTTACACGTCGTAATTTCAATTTACGAAAATTTCTGTGAGTTGTTTTAGTAATGAAGTTTACTTATCGAGCGACGTCGTCCGAAGCAAGTCGGACGGGAAATCTCTCACGATATTCGGATCCATCACGATGTGGTTGAAACCCTTCGTTGTAATCTGGACTCGCTGTGCAAACTTTGTTTTCTCCTGCTCTAGTTTATTCAAGATCACCTTGTAGTGCGATACTGAAGATTCACTCAAGTCGCAGCCGTTCAGTCGTCCCTCGAGGAGGAACTTCTCGACCAACCGTCGCTCTGGTTCGTTTAATTTCTCGTCGCCACCCAGCAAGGTCTGTTATAAAGGCACCATTAACCCCAATCACACGAAATATCCTAGATGTTTGACGTGATCCTATCTTCCATTACTGTACCTTACACGCATTGTATATCGGTTTACTCTGAAACTTTGCCGACCTCGCCTTCCTCGCCCGGTCGTGAATCTTGTGATAAACTTCAGGTGACAGCACTTTGCTGTTTGTCAAGTACAGGACTTTCCCAACTCCCCAAGCGGCATCCAACGTGGCGCCCACTTGCTCTAACGGAGGCATGACCGATTCAAACGTCACCTTCGCACCTGGTGCTGGAAAGGACAGAAACCAGGTTAACTTTATGTTTCAACTTAACTTAACTAAAACGAAATGAAGCAGTACTGAGCAGTTCCCGTTCAACGTTCCACATGCCCGAGTCATGCTCGCAGGCCAGCTTCGTAACGGCGTTGAAGCAATTTTCGGCATTGATTTTAGTGAAGTTGGGAATCTCCGTCGTTCGCAGCACGGGGTTCGTTTCAACACTGTCAGGAGGGACTTCGGGTAGCCTGTCATAGTCGAAATAATTCAGTTAAAGTCATCATATTCTGTGTAAATCATCGTATATATTGATTCATACAGGACGACATAAGATGTTCGGCGACTGTTGTATAATGCCGCTTTCTGCTGTAAAATATTTTTCATGGACCACCGTCTTCTAAGCGCCGCCATTTCTCTTCCTTTGATAAAATACTTGAGAAGTTTAAGTTAACTGTCGTTTTAAATTAATTTTTAATTAAACCGCAACTACAGTAGAATTAGACGCTCCAGGGCTAAGAGGACTGAAAGTTGGTATCAGTCGAATGAAGCCGAATGAAGCAGAAGCAGACTAAACAGTTCGGTTACTCGTCTTGACACTAGGTGGCTTCTCAATCTGTTTTGATCGAATCCGTTATTTATCGATTCTTTACCTCGATAAAAACGGTATTCAATAAATAGTGTTTCTTGTATAGAGTTTATTAAAAGACGCAATAACAACCATTTTAACCTTTTTATAAATTTCTGTTCTTAAATAGATATCATTGTGTTATTGAATAAGTATTGGTTTCACAATGCTCTTGGCATGATAACACCAACAGCAATCGGAGGACCGGAATTTCCGGTAACGAGACTTTCCAGGGTGCCTCCTCTTCCGAGATCGTCCTCGAATTCGTGAATGAAAATCGCGTGCAGGTTCACCCCACGGACTCCGGGGCAGAGAGAGATGACCGGATCAACTTTCCTGATGTACGTGATGGGTGCCGGTTGAGCGGCTAGCGACTGTACGTTACCCAGATCTCCAACATGTCTCTCCTTGTCTTCCGGAGCTCCGTGCGCGGTCTTTTCAAGTTAATTCAAGTTGAATATTAACTTACTTACATATTTTAGATTACGCGTCTTGTAAACATGATTTCAAATATATATGCAAAGTAAGGGGAATGTGGGAAGAAAGCTTACCTTGAATGGGTTATAATGCCCAGCAGTGACGCCATGCTTGTGCTCGTGATGAACGCCATTGTGCCTCTCGTGAACGTGCATTCCATGAAGACCCACCGGCAATCCATTGACAATGCCGTTGATGATAACCGGAGCAGCGCAGTCTCGCTGAGTGAAAATAATCCGACCAGAAATTCGTCCTCTGAATCTGCCTACGCCTATGATCGTTGCTTCCGAAACCCTCGGCTAAATTGAGTTAAACTTAAATGTTTATATCATTTTTTGATTAGAGGGTTTCTAAACATCGTTACCCTGGATTGCGCCCCAACATGGGCAGTCAAGGCCAGTCCAAATAAGAAAACCGCGAGGAACCTGAAATATAAAAATACATTTAACTTCTGTAGTAAGTTAGACTAAAATTTAATGTGCAGATGTCTGAGTAGAACAGAAACCATACCTCATGTTTGCTGCAGCTATGGAACAGCCGACGGTTTTTCTGCAGGTTTTATAGACCTAGAGGTCAAGTGAACAAGTTCGAAAGGTCAAAGGTCATCATAGGTCAACGATAGTCACGAGATTCTTCTGGGAAAAGGATGTTTTCTGGAAAGAGGACCAGTTTCCGGGAGAAGAGAAGCTCTACCGGTATGGAACGTGTGGAAAAGCAGCATATCGCCGACGTCGGTTCTGATATCATTCTAGGGTCTATTACTAGTGATTTTTGACACATACGAATCCAATAGTATTAACGTGTTTACATAAGCTCATATAGTCAGCATTGTACATCATATTATATATCACAAATATCATATTGTATAAAACAGTTTTAGACAGTTGTTGGTGATTACGGGGTTCACGACCCTATTTTCCAAATTGTTTCAAACTGAGTATAGTACTTGGACGTTGTAAAAAACATTGGTTGAACATCGGCAGCCATCTTGGTAGGGAATTTTCAAATACGTGCTACACCAGCGCCATCTAAGTCTCTAGTAGGCGGGGTTTAAACCCGTCCGTTTTAAACGGGCGCCATGTTGCATGATACATCGGAAAGCTGCTAGGATGACGTTGGTAACCCAAGGCAGATTTTTCTAAATGTATGCGCAGTGTATTAGCACGGCTGTAGGGCAAGGATTCTACTGGGTTTTTTTTACGATTAGATAAACCGGTTTGAACCCGCCAGGCGGTTTCAGATTTTGAACCGTTTGCGCCCCTTGTTGCGCAATACGTGTTATCTCTGTAGTGTTCGTAAGGGCGTTGGCGTCAAACCTTTCTTTCTTACCGTCAATATCTCAGTATTTATAGCAACGCCCGCTGTGCAGATAATTTGCTTCAGGTTAAATACAGATCGCATTGTAACAAACTCAACAAGTGTATACGACAAACATGTTGAACCCAAACGCGTTTCAGCCAGGGACAGCTGCGAAACTTTCCGTCGAGGTTGAGCTGACGATATCGGCAAGGTAAGGTCTTGTTTGTGTTTACGTTACGACATGTTCGTGTTGTACCGCTGACGTTACGATTGGTGCATATTCAAGTAATGTCGTACTGCGTTGTTGCCAAATCGCATAATTTGTTAAATTGGATGTTTAAAAACACCTTTCTGCGTACTATTCCTGTATGTATGACTTAACGTATCTTTATAATCAGGCATATTACCTTAACGTTTGCTAATTATTAAAATCAATAATGTGTTGACTGGAAATCGGAAAAGTTAATTACAGTATGCTGACAGTTCGGTAGTTATATTACCGGGTAAACCTCGAACCTGGGCTGTTGACGGGAAACGAAGCGTTCAAACTCTTCCTTCTTCACATGCTAATTTTATGTGAGCGTTTCTTACCATATTAAATGTGTAGTTATACTATTATTAATTCGATTGATGTTAATATATAATATTAGTAGTTATAAATAGAATATAGTGATATTAACATGGCTGTAGTTATAATATCCGTGCTTTAGCTTACATCAACTGTTTCTCATTTTATAATCGACAGTTTTCAATTAACTGATTAAATGTAAGTCATATTCTTTCCTTAATTACAATAATATGATGGTACATAGATATAGCGTCCCACTAGGACACTATACAAGGTTGCTATAAATCCATTTGAATATAGGAAACTGCGTGATATGGACATAGCTTCCAAGTCTGACCCTATGTGCATCATTTACACCCAACCCTTCGGTCAGAGCTGGGTAGAGCATTCCCGCACCGAGGTCCTGCAGAACTGCCTCAACCCGGACTTTGCCACTAAAATCAAACTCGACTACCATTTCGAAGAACAGCAGAAGCTCAAGTTCAAGATCTACGACGTCGATAGTGGGAAACCTTCTATCGACGACGACGATTTCCTCGGTGAGGTCGACTCTACCTTGGCGCAGATAGTTTCCTCGCAAACCCTGCGTGTTGACCTGAGCTTGAAGAACAAACCAGCCGGAGAACTGATCGTCTCTGCCGAAGAGATATCGGAATGCAAACAGGAATTGGAACTCTTGTTTGGAGCATCCAATTTGAAAAAGAGCGGGATTTTGAGTAAACCAGACCCGTTCCTGTCCATCTTTCGAGAGGTTTCGGGCGCTAGAAACCTAATCTACCGCACCGTTCGCATTGACGATACCCTGAATCCCACGTGGCCCAGATTCTCCTTACCGATGAGGCTCTTGAGAGATGCCAGTGGGCAGGATTTCTCACTTGTTCTGCAGTGTTTCAACCATAACAGCGATGGCAATCACAAACTGATGGGGGAGGTTCAAATCCAAGCTAAGGAACTCATGGATGGACCAAAAATCTTTCGCTTAAAAGATATGGTAACAGTTACATCTTTACGATTTGTACTGTATACAATGCATTGCAATAAGAACCTTTTAGAAAGTACCATTATCATTTTATTTTAACTGAACTGAGTTAAATTAGTTTGTTGATTATTATTATACATCAGTCTCTCTACCATGCTGGTATTTATACCCTGGTGAACCTTACAAGTACAAAAACGTACTTAAAAGACATACGTAATCTTAACTATGTGGAGTAAATCGTAGTTACATGATAGTGATTCATAAGAACAGTGACTATACTAATATAACTATAATCAGATTTCAATTTATCGTTAAGAAAAAGTCAGCAACGAAGGACATTGGCGAACTTAAGCTGAAGGATGCCCACATTAGGCAGACCTACACTTTCCTGGATTACATCATGGGCGGTACACAGATCAACTGTACCTTTGCCATTGATTTCACTGGTAAGCGGTCCTAAACGCATTACTTTCAAATAGAACAGTAAATATGGGATACCTTTTGATTGCTATAAAACATGATATGACTTTAAAATAGTTGAGATCCGGTTATTAAGAGAATGGTATTATGTTCAAAATAGCTTCAAACGGCCATCCATCGAATCCCAGTTCCCTGCATTTCGCCGGACCCACTCCAAACTGCTATGAGAGCGCCATCCGCGCTGTTGGCGATGTAATCCAGGAGTACGATACCGATAAGCAGTTTCCTGTCTTGGGATTTGGAGCTCGCATTCTACCCAGCCAGAACGTGCTGCACGAGTTCTTCATCAACATGACTTCAGACAATCCTTACTGTCATCGAGTTGAAGGTTTATTGTTTAGCCCTTTTATGTTAAAGATGTACATAGGTGACGTTGATTTCAGATCGTAATCCCATATCTACATGTATGGATATATTTGACAAATGGTAATATAAGGATTATAGATTAACATATTTTGTTTATGGATATCTGATAGATGGTGTGTAACTATGGTATTTACGATACTTTATTTAATAGATGATTAGGTAGATAGATAGGTATTACAGATAGAGAGGCTGACAAGATATATAGATGGGTAGATTGATAGATATATCAATACATAGACAGATACACTGGTAGATCGATAGAAAGATAAACAGATATATAGACAGACAGACAGACAGATATATAGACAGATAGATAGATAGATAGGTAGATAGATAGATGTATAGATATACAGAAGATAGACAGATAGATGGTAGATATACAGACAGATAGACAGATGGATAGAAAGAGAGTTGTTAGATAGGTAGACGTAACAGATAGACAGACAGACGGATACATAGATAGATAGGTGGATAGACTGATATAGCGAAAGATAGATAGTTCGATTGGTAAATCGATAGACAGATCGATAGATAGATCGATAGACACGTGTTGAAAATCGTACTTTTTGTGTCTTACATAGGTATACTACAAGCATACCGTGCCTGCTTGAATCAAGTAGAACTCTACGGTCCTACCTGTTTCGCGCCGGTCATTAACCACGCCGCTAACTATGCGTCACAATTTCAAAACGGGGATCACTACTTCATCTTAACCATCCTGACCGACGGTGAAATCTGTGACATGGCCAATACAAAACGGGTAAATCAAATTACCAAGACTGTTTTCAATCAGGAATGTTAATCTATATCGATTACTATGTACAGTCTAGAGCAAATAGAAAAGGGTTCTTACTGGGGGGAATGTTTATAGCTTACTGCTCCTACATTTACAAAGATAAAGTAGCCACAAAATTACCGAAAGTAGCCCTAGTAATACTTAATACACGTGTCAAGTTTCATTGAAATCGGTGTGTTAGATTTGCCAAAATAAAATCCAAAAGATTAGAAATTATAATAATTAACCGCCATTCAGGACTCTTTTTTGGCTCTTAGACTGTACGCTTATTGGTCGTAATAGTTTGTAAACGGTAATTTACATTAAATTTAAGTTAACTATAAACTCATGTTGATTCACAGGCTATTGTACGAGCTTCAGCTCTACCACTATCCATCATCATCGTCGGCGTAGGAAACGCCGACTTCAGTTCCATGAACAAGTTGGACAGTGACGACAAAATTTTATCTGCCGACGGGATGTTTGCTGTCCGAGATATTGTGCAGTTCGTTCCTTTCAACAGCTTCCTCCATCAGCATAGAAACGACCCTGTTTCAGCTGGTTTCCATCTGGCTAGAAGCCTTCTAGCTGAAATCCCCGATCAACTGGTTTCTTTCATGAAATCCAAGCAAATCCTTCCCAAAACTGCTGTTCGCCAGCTGTCTTAAGCTACTCTAAACTTCACTTATAATTCATTGTGTATGCCGGTGATGTTACAACGGGGGTTTTCGAAAAGCTTAGATGCATAATTAACCGGAAAATTACAAAAATAGTTCAAGCTTAATTACTAGTAGCAAAGATTTTTTCCCCAGTATTCTTGCGACATGAAAAGAGTATATATTCACAACCTGTGAATCTTGTTTACACAACATTGATGAAACGTTCAGTTCTACGTCACGCGTGAGTTATAAGATCTCTCTTTAACTTAAATATGGATCTTAAAAGACTTAACATTCAATTTAGAATTTCACACAAAGAGACTGGGAATACTTATTCAAAGTTGGGTTACAAAGCGTAACGTGTCAGCCGAGTTATTGTACTATATTCCACGTTGAGATGGGAATGCTATGAGGACATCCAATCAGAAAAGGGAGAACTAAAGCTGGCTTTTTTCAACTTCGATTTCGGTAATCATGGAGTGTACGTGAGTCAGCTGCTGGAGCTCCATATCCGAATTCCTCCGTGGCACGCCAGATGGTCCTCTGTGATTCTCGGTGTCGCCTTCACTTTCACTTACAATCTTTGAAAAGAATTACGCATTTCTTAGTATGATGGATGGACTGATCGACAGTTAAGGTCCGTAGAAATATTAAATAGCTGCATAGATAGATAGATAGATAGATTAAGAGGTAAATTAAAGGGATCAGTAGACAGACCAGAAAGACAGACAGGCAAATAGATATATACAGATAGATAGGTAGATAGATAGATAGACAGATAGATAGATAGATAGATAGATAGATAAATAGGTAAATTAAAGGGATCAGTAGACAGACCAGGAAGACAGACAAAACGACAGACAGATAAATAGATATTTAGACAGATAGATGGGTAGATAGATAGGAAGTTAAAGGGATCAGTAGGTAGTGCAGACAAACAAAAAGACAAACAGAAAGATAGATAAAATAGATAAATACATAGACGGTAGATAGATAGATAGATAGATAGATAGAAAATTAAAGGGATCAGTAGACAGTGCAGACAGACAGACAGATAGATAGATAGATAGTTAGGTAGATAGATGGGTAGATAGGTAGATAGATAGGTAGATAGATAGGTAGATAGATAGGTAGATAGATAGGTAAATAGATCGCAAGGATGATGGATAGAAAAGCTGAATGGACTAGTAGACGAACAGACAGAATAAACAGATAGATAGGTTGTCAGGTAGATAGCTCGATAGTTCGATAGGTAAACAGATAGACTGAAGGGATTGGTAGACAGACAGGTCCGTAGATAAATATATATTTGTATAGATAGGTAGACAGATAGACGAAATGGATCAATAAGCAGTTTAGGTACGTAAACAAATATATATTTATATACATATAGATAGATAGATACATGGATAGATGGATAGATAGATAGATAGATAGATAGATAGATAGATAGATAGATAGTTAGATAGCTGGACGGATGATAGGCAGATAAACAGATAGGCTACCATGCACTTATTGTCTGAATAGTAATACCTTTTCTAACTTGGCCCGAAAAGAATTCTGCTTGCTGTTCCCGCGGCTGCAGTTCGTGGGTACGGGATTGTAGGGCCGACCAACCGGCGGAGGAGTCAGAGATCCCCGGCCGTTTTCCCGGCGATCCGCGCCTGATGTCGCCCCCAGCGAATTCAAAGAAGTTCGCCCTCGACTAGTGTTAAATCTCGACTGTACGGTGACACTATTCTGACATGACCAGGGCGATCCTGCCGAATTGAAGCGCCACCTTTTCCAGCGTCGTCCGATCTCGCCGCGGACTTCTCCGTTCAGGAGGCAGTACAAGACGGCAACGAAAAAACCCTAGGAATGAAACAAGATTACTTACTAGTAAAAAATGATAGTTTGATAGTTTGCTTAGTTCATTTAAAAGATTTGATGAGAAATCGACTTTCTGTATCGAAATTATTTCAGTTTATTTTTAACCGATTGAAAGACTAGCCTTGAAATAAAATGGTCAAAAGTAGCAGGACTCATCTCATGTCAGCCAGTCTTTTACAATTTCTACAGCTTCGAAGCAGCAGCCCTTGTTATTCAGTGAATGTAAACACTGTTTGCCTTTTCTTTCAGCTTAAAGATCTTAGCTGGGCAACGTTTGTCCAAAAAGGTAAGTCTCCTTTCGTAAATATTCAAATGGAACGTGTGCAGTTGCCATTATTATTCTGTTGAATTCAACAAACGAAAAGTCCGCCTATAGTTTAAGTAAACAAGACATTTGGTGAATGTATTTATACGTTATTATTCTATCATATAGATATCATTCAGGTTGGTTAGGCAGAATCTAGATCTTTTGCTTTGATAGTAAAGTATACGGATGATTGTCTTGTCTGTTGCTACACGGGGTAACAAGGTCAATTACACGAGCTACGGATAGGCCGCAACATTCTAAAGACTGAGTTAAGTTTGATAACTCGGAATCTAATCCTAGTAATTATTGATCGAGTGGTTATAACTTGGAAATCAAGCAGCAGGATCATATCAGAAACGGTCAAGTTCAAATTAACAGTCCAACGATATGTATTAGGTTGAGATAGATTCGTTGCAGACATAGCAGTTTATCTATCTCAGTCTATGTATCTATCAGAATCTAGATCTAGTACTTACTTCCCAAGTGGTTATAACACTGGTAGTTACCTGGAAACAAGCAAACAGCTGATCGCAAAACAACCAGACCACTTCGACAGTTTCGTTGACTCCAATAGCTCCCTGCATTCCACCGAACACCGTGTAGTGGACACCGAAGAGTGGCACTAGTACCAAGGTCGATTTGGCCCACTTTCTTCAGTTTTACATAAATCGATAAAAGAGTTCATTATTACGAATGGTTCTCACATGAACTTATACGACGGCTAATGGTTTCTACGTCATCTACTTCTGTTTTGTTAGGTAACCATAGTGACCAGACAACTACCAACTACTGACTACCACAGTTGAGGCCCTGTGTCGAGTAGAAAGCTTACCTGTACCTGTACTTTCGTGTTTCAGCCGAGACTGAAGATCGCAGTTTGAGTAGCAGAACCCACGTGATGTGGACGAAGAAGACGAAGTTGACCTAAACAGTCAAAAGGAGAATCTAACACTCGACATAAACTGGAAATGAATTAAAGTAACATTGAATTTCTCTAATACGCCAATTATTTCATTTTTCATAATCTATTCATCGACAGATATTAAACCTAGCTGATCATTTATTCAAAAACTAGTACCGACTACTACTAATACTATAACAAAGCACAGATACTAGTATATGGGTTTTGTACTTACGACGATTGATACTGTAATGGGTCCTCGAATGAGCCAGAAGATGTAAACATTGTCGTTGGTCGTCCAGCAAAGTAGGTCTTCCATCAGAGTCCTCAGTATGACCCACGGTGAGACGAAGATCAGCGGTAGGCCTGTGTCAATCAGGGAATTTTACTTACAAGTTGAATGGCATCTTCTTAGCAGTCAATTTCATCAAGTCTAATAACTGTTAATTTTGATTATTTTTTTATCATGCCTAATAGTCGTTTACTATTTAAAGTAGTTGTAGTCATAGTTTTAAATTTTATTGCAGTCGAGTTTGCAGATGTATTACCCCAGCCGAGGACGATGTAGACGGTAATTGCGCTACTATCGGTGAACAGCGCCAGGAATATTAAGTTATGCAGATACAGGCCTTCCATAAGGATCCATGAATAATTAGCCATGATGAAGTACTGCCACAGGCTTGTCACTAGTTTACACTGCCACTGTATAGGGATGGAGAGACATAAAAAAAGGTTAATTTGATATCATTCGTCTATTGGTTATTAGTCTAACTTGATTTACATAATTATAACATATGTATATATTATATGGTTAATATAGTAAATCATGAATGAGAGTGTCTGTTTACACCGCTGTGGTTGTAGAAGACGTCGCTGGTGTCGACCTGCCCGCCCCTGGGAATGATTCCAACACCATCGACGAAGAGATTATTCTTGAGGAGAGCCATGAATGCGCGCATTATGAAAGAGATGAATAAATGGATGTGCAGAGTATTGCGAGGACAGCGCAATTTCCTGTCAAACAGAGAACGAGACTTCCTTTTAGCTGCTCCATGTACATCCACCAGCACCAAACTGCTTTAATTCATATCCTTTAATATATGTTCTATTATAATGTCTAATGTCCCGACTTATACGATGTAACTTACTATTAAACTATAAGTATATCATATTTATAAATATATGAATTATGTATATAGCCGAGCAATAAAAACGGTTCTTGCTGGGTAAAAGTTGATTGCTTGTGGCACCCAAGTTTTCAAAGATACAGCAGCCAAAAAAATACCGAGTACAGGATTGATAACACTTGATACACTAGTAAAGTTTCATTTAAATCGGATTGTTAGTTTTGCCACAATAAAATTCCAAAGTATATGCAAATTTCTGTAATTCATCACCGTTCATGACATCATACTGTTGGTACCATATCTATATTGGGGAATGGGTTCTAACTCACTAGTCGCTGTAAATATGAAGCAAATTTAGATTAGACTGGATTAGATATAGGTACATTAGAGACCCGGGAATCTACCAGGGAATCTGAAGATTCCCAAGGTCAACGGTCACCGTACGGACAGGCGGCGTACTGCCTGGTTCTGGCAACTAATACCTAAATTAATAACTCTGCTGTTAACTATTTGATAAATATAGATTCAAGTATCAATTCGTAACATATCTCCAAGTTTTAAGGTTGGTTTTTGTCCCCGGCTGTAACAGAGACAAAGGCTGGAACCAACTGTGTAAGTCTCCTTGACTGGATGTCTATAGCGACCGGCAGTAAATCCTGGAACCATTTTGCCGGAAGTACCTCCGCCCGGCTGTTTTGTCCGGCAAGTTAGAAAAGCAGAGGAAGAACAGCAAACAGTCGCGCTTTCTTTCTATTTCGACTTCTTTCAACAGATGTCCCTCTCTCTCTCTCTGTCTGAACGGTTCCAAATGACATCTCCTCAAAGGACTGTGTTATATGGACAAAAGACGCTGTCGCGAAAACCCTTGCCAATCGTTATTTTTATATAAAAAGCTGAGAAGTTGGCTCTTGATAAAAGCTAACGCTAACACTGCAATAAGAAGCTAATAGCAACTTTTGGGGGATAGTTTTGGCGAGCGCTGTTGATGACTCGTGCGGACTGTAATAATCTCTTGACCTGTGTCCATTAGGACGAGATGAAATGATTCCATCGACGTATTTGTCTTGGCTGTATCTTCAACCCATGACAGATCTTATGGTGGTTAGATATATCGATAACTGAGCCATGCTTGAATGGTTAGAGAGTATCACCCTCGCAATAAACCTTAAGTGTAATCAACTATATCAAACACTCGTAGATTAACCTTGATATCTTTACATGTTATATCAATTGGAAAGCGATTGAATCACTGATTAATTAATATCTCAATCAGGTAATGATCTGACCGGTACATTAACCTTGGCTTGCTGTATCTTCAACCCATACCCGATCTTATGAAGGATAGAAGTCTGGATAGTTAGATATATCGATACTGAACCGCAGCTTGAATGGTTAGAGAGGTTTACTATCGCGGTATAATACTATAGGTATAAACAATGATATACCAAACATGTAAATCAATACCTTTAAACATTATCTATATAATCTCATAAATTATATGTATACCGCAGTATTAGATACATTAGGATTACCTCAACATATAGATACATACTATAGATATAGGGTATCGTAAGATAGATATACTAGGTGTTAAACAGTATTAGATATACATAATGCCTTAAAGCGATTACATCATCAGTTTCTTGATATGTAAATCAAGGTTATTACTCGGCTTTTAAAAGTAGCTGTTTGCGAGTACTTACTTGAAAGATGCCAGGATGAGTAGAGCGATGAGCAGCGTTGCTAGTGACACTCCGTAACCCACTTGAGAGATCCTCTTTATCACCGGCAGCCAGTGCTGTAGAACACGAGGAATAGTACTTAACAATATGCTGCGATGATGATTTAATTCCAATTTAATATAATGATCAATTAACGATAACAAGAATTGAATAAAAGCCAACATTATTTGGTTTTTGAAGAACTTACCACGATGAGTGTGTTGTTGGGATCGTGTTCGTACTCCATCACGGAGGTGACGTAATCGTCAGTCACGCACAGCGAGTAGTTTGTCCAGGTGCGGTTGGTTTGCTCACTGAAAAACCACGTGCCGTTCTCCGTGCAAACACGTGACGCTAAACCCTGAAAGTCGAACAAAATCGTCTTGTTTAACTCTGCTGTAAATAGCGTCTATCGTGATGTGGTTATCTTGAATACTTAATGAATCAATATAGTAAATACTAATTAGTAACCCTAGTTAATTAACTTGTATTCTTTTATACGGGAAAATTGGCAGCGGAATAATCAAAGAGCTTCCGGTCTACCTGGAAATGTCGATCACATCATCATTAGCGCAGATATGTTGTCTAGTGCAATAAAAAAGGGTTCTTGGTGGGGAGAAGTTGATCGCTTATAACTCCCACAGTTATTAAGTTATAACAATCCAAAAAATACCACAGGTAGACCCAAAAGCACTTAACACGGTGGTGAAGTTTCATGTAAATCAGACTGTAAGTTTCGCCGAAATAAAATCCTGAATTTTGCAAATGACTATAATCATGACCCTTGGTGGGGAAAAGTTGATCGCTTATAACTCCCACAATTATTAAGTTATAACAATCTAAAAAATACCACAGGTAGACCCAAAAACACTTAACACGGTAGTAAAGTTTCATGTAAATCAGAATGTAAGTTTCCCCGAAATAAAATCCTGAAATTTGCAAATGACTATAATCATGACCCCTTTTTTGCTCTAGACTGTACGATTTATCCACGCGAAATAACTGAAAGTCTAATGTAATAGTGAGGCCCATGCAATGAATTCCTGTTTGACGTTAATATACCGGCTGCTTCTATGAAGGCATGCAATTAAGCAAAGAATGCAATCAGAGTAGTAAAGCAAGCAAATTAGTCAACCATAGATTCATTCACCATCATCATCAGCCATCCACTCGCTTAATTTAATTAGCCATCTTATAATTAGTTGAGGGAAATCAAACTCTAACTACTTATTTATTATAACATTATTGGTTTAGTTATAATATTATATTAGTTCAATATACAGTCTACAGTAAAAAAGGGGTAGGAAAATTGTTGTAATTTCTCAACTTTAGGATTTTATTTTGACTAAACTTACAAAGCGATTACAACGAAACTTGACAGGTACATTAAGTACAACTAGGGCTAGATTCAGTATTTTTTTCGTTGCTATATCTTTGATAATGTGGGAGCAATAAGCAATGAACTTTGCCCCAGCAAGAACTGTACCTAGTACGTTAAATGCTATATGCAAGCCCAGTGCGAAAACCAGCAGTCGAACCAGCTCTAGTTCCATAGTCTGGCTGCTAATGGAGGCAGGAACTGCTGAAACTACTGATGCCCCATCAGATTCAGTAGACAGCCGGTTTAGCAGTAAGTTACCGTTCAGCAGGTCCTCGACCACCTGCTGGTTTTTGCACTGAGGCACTGTTGACAGGTTAGACAAAATGATAATCTCGAAGCCACTGAGATATTGTAATTTTGGTATTTTCGATATTCATTTAATCAGGGTATAGTTTTGGTGATATTAAAATAGAAATAACGATTATATCATACATTATAATGTCTATTTATAACTTACTGAATAATCTCGCCTGGAACGGTCTGGAAGAGTCTGGAATTATTAAAAATTTCCTTCTTTGTTGACCCGGTTCTTTGCTATTGGCGTTTTGCAAATCGCTTGCTAATCTTGCCAGGCAGTTATGCGGTAAATTTATCTACTTGTTTACCGTTTGACTGTTATTGTTTGTTATCTCTTGTTTTCTCTGTAGGTTAGCAGCAGTTATGCGCTTTCGCCACAAAAAAAACTAGGAAAATAGAATCTAGTATTGATAATTCTGGTTAATTTTCTATTTTAATAGGTTTCTAATTAATATATAAGTTAAGTTAATGTATAAGATATGATGCAAGTTTATAAAACACTTACTTGTGTGTTGAAGCCAACGACGTAGCCGGGGCAAGGTATCACATGCTCGCTGGAAGGACTGGTCGGTGGCCAGCAGAGAATACCGTCCCAGAACCGCGGGCAATGATTATCCTCTAAACTCGTGAAAAAAAAGCCGTTTAGTTTAATAATAGTTGAATTATATTCACTGATTGAATAGCATGACCATTACCTCAGTAACGAACAACTTATTGTATCAGTAGTGGAATACTGTTACAACGTATAGTGATGTATTACGGTTTACTACAGTATTCGCCCACTATCATAATGAATAAACGTTTTTCCCACCACACGAATTCAGATGAATTGAAATATACTAGAGAGCACAACATAGGTTTTAATTTAACATCAAGTTGGCAGGGGCCATGGGTGCGAGCCTGAATGCCTCTTCAATGAATTTAAGAATATTAACTTTCATCTGGGTATAGTTTAGGTGTTCATAGATGGCAATTAGTTTCACTATCTCTATCTATCTATCTTATATGTCTATCTTTCTATTTGTCTGTCGGTCTATCGGTCTACTTATCTATCTATCTATCTATCTATTTTTCTATCTATCTATCTATCTATCAATCCAATTATCTAACTCTCTCTCTCTGTCTATCTATCCGTCTATTTGTCTATCTATCTATCTATCTGTCTATCCAATTATCTAACTCTCTCTGTGTCTATCTATATATCTATCTATCTATCTATCTGTGTATTATCTATTTACCTATCTACCTATATATTTGTCTGTATATCTACCATCTATCTGTCTATCTTCCATATATCTATACATCTATCTACCTATCTATCTATCTATCCATCTATCTATCTATCTATCTATCTATCTATCTATCTATCTATCTATCTGTTTGTGTGTCTATGTGCCTGTCTGTCTATCTATCTAACTCTTCTTCTGTGTGTCTATCTGTCTGACTAACTATCTACTTACCTTCCTGTCTGTCTATCTGTTTAATTACTGCCTATTTTCTTAACCTATTCCGCAAGTGACAGGTAAACTAATCAGTCACAGATGTTCACGTCTCCTTCATTAACCGTGAACAAAAAGGTTGAAAAGACCCTCCGCCTCTTGAGTGTTTTGGACTAATTGATTTGACGACAGTCATCAAAAGGACAAGATTGGGTTAATTCCTCGTGGTCTGGGCGGATAGAACCGAATGTGGGGAACTTGTCTGAAACAGAAACTCTCGGTCCTCTCAGAAAAGTTAAGTTTTCTCATCAAGATGTCCGAAAAGCACGTGACGATTGTATCCCAACTTGTTCAGGTACGGCTCAAGAATTCCGACGTTAATTCAATTAAAGTTTATACACTGCTGTAAATTAACCTATTACCAGGCGTAATTTAATGGGAAAGCAAAATATTTACCTTGCGTGTTATGCACTGCATCATCGAGCATAGCTCCCCAGCAGGCAGCTTCTTTCTCTCGCAGGATTTTGTCTTGATCGAGCATTTTTTCATCCCACGTGGTTGGCGATAATCGAGAGTGATTCTGTTAAGAGATTAAAACCCATCGACTAATTATATTACATGTATAAAAGATAACTTAATTAGATGATGTTAATATTAGCAGCAGCACTGAGGGGCTAGGTTTTGCAATTCAATATCCGATGGATCTCATGTACAGCGAATAACAGTTATTCAAAAGAACTTTTTCGAACCTCAGATTGTAATCCTGGGAAGTGCTTATATGCAAAAGAGATGTGCTTCGATTCCCCTGTTTATAAGAGGCAGTTCTCCGCATTGTGAGTTACAAAGAAGCAGCTAATGTTTACAAACGACGAGGGTTTTTCTAATCTGCAGCCCTGCCAAATCGGTTTTTGTGTTCGCGTTGGGTCGTTAAATACCTCGGGAAGTACCGATAATAACGGCGCCCTTCTTTAAAAAAAAAATAACAACCAAAGCCTTAAAGTTGATGGGAGTTAAAATTGATAATTTTAGAGCAGGTTTTGTTTTAACGCGTTAATTTCTCTAGAGTTTTTAGAGCGAGCGTCGGTGTTCCAAGTCCGCGCAATAGGATCTCCAGTGTTTTACGACATCGTTTCACAAATTCGCGGACTCGGCGATATCTAGATTGGTTTTATGACTTGTCCCTTGGCTTGTGCCAAGGAGTAACTAACCAACCAATCAAGTAACTAACGGTCTAACGGAATAGTTTATGTAATCAACCAAACTAGATAAATGAGAAGCTGAATCTATACCATTCATTAGTAACATAGAAACTATACCCAAGTCATTTAAACTTAACCAGTTGAAGTTGGAACTTGCTAGCTAACAGTCCAGCTAGGAGACCAGTTAGGGAGCCTAAGAACTAGTTTAGTAGTCATGTTAAAAATTAGTAGACTATTAACTTAGCTTACCTAATTGGCTACGCACCTGACTACCGGACTGACTAGATGGGTCGTTGACTAATCTAATGAGCTAGCTGTCTGACTAACTGCCTCTAACCGGTTACTAACTTGCTGATTTAGATAGATAGGTAGATAGATAGAAAGATCGATAGGTAGGTAGATAGATAGATAGATAGATAGATAGATAGATAGATAGATAGATAGATAGATAGATAGATAGATAGATAGATAGATAGATAGATAGACAGATGGATGGTTAGTCAGATAGACAGACAGTCAGAGGGGCAGATAGATAGACGGACAGTTACAGAAGTAGATAGGATAGGTGATAGGCAGAGACAGATATGTTTGAGTATTTGACTATAACAACCAAACCTGCGAACTACCCAGCTAGTCAGCTGTCTAAACTACTAGTTTACTAATCAAGTGCTAACTATCAACTACTACTAACTAGCCAACAACTAACTAGCTAGTTTAACTTAATAACTTGCAAGAATATAATTAACCAACTCATTACTTGTTTAAACCAACTTAGACTTGCTTATTAAGAGGCCAATCAAGTTAACTAACTGAAGAAACTAACAAATTAATTAGATTGCTGCTTACTGGGAACTAGTCAACTTGTTTGAGTCGTCTTGATGACTCACGAACTAGCTAACTAACAACTAGCTAAATATCTAGCTCACTAACCTATAAGCTAGATAAACAACAAGCTAATAAACTAACAAATTAGCAACTAGCTAATGAACCAACTTAAATAGCAAGCTAATTAACGAACCAACTGACTAACTAACTTACTAGCCAAGTAACTATCTAACCTACTAGTTAACTAAACTAACTACCTTACTAGTTGACCGCTAAAGTACTAACTAACTAAACAACTAAATTAACTAATCAACTAGCTAGTTTATCGACTAACTAACTAATCAACCAGCCAATTAACTAATCAACTAACTGATTAACGAAATTACTAGCCAGATAGCTGACAAACTAATCAAACTAACTGACTACTTTACTTACTAGCAAAATAACTAACTGTCCAACTCATTGACTAACTAAGCAACAAACTAATTGACAATTAAGAAATTAATTAGCTGGTTGACTAACTAACTAAACATGTAAACTAGCTGATGCGATTACAAAGTTTTAGTCAAAAAGACTAACAACCAGAATCAAATTAGCTGACACTTCAGTGAACCGCACTAGTAACTTTCATGTGCACTGACTATCTGACATTTAGTAGACTGTTCAGTTACTACTTCAAGCTAACTGGAAACATTACAAGAATACAGAGAGATACAACCAATAAAAAAGCTCCAAGCGATTATATAGCATCTGTATAAAGCGAAGGACAGTGCATCAAGATATACTCAAAACTGTTTTCCTTTGTGTCGTACAGTCATCTCGACTCTATAAAAATTGCTCTCCTGCTTTCTGGGCCTCGTAAAACGCAACGATAGGAGTTAAGAGACACCCTATAGTTAGAGTAGTAGAGCTACAGCACAGGAAGGTATAAAAGAAACCATCATGGATGACTGCATATAAAAAGACGCCATCAAGTTTTGATTCCGTTTACAGAGAACACACAATAGCCGGACTATGAAACCCCTGTTGACTATTTTTGTAAGGATCGTTTTACAATCACATAAAGCAATACTAAGATTGTCCGGTGCTAAGTGATAAGTCTTTAAAAAGCTTTTTTGAAAAGCGTCTGTATTGTTGTATACCAAAGGATCAGGAGAGAATCGTCCTTTCACAACGTTGCCCCGGAGATGTTTCCTTAAGGCTTGTTTGCCGTCTGAGATCTCTCCACTGAGAGCTACATGTCCTCGAGAAATAATGGCTAAATACACTGAAGAGAATCACTCGGAGAAGACGTGAAATTTATTCTCCAGCATCATTTCTCCGTGTGTGTATGTGTACGTGTGTCTCTTATGTTCCAGGAAGCGAGGAGACTGGACAAACGTTCAATAGAAGAAGACATATGTTCGAGGGAATACAAGATTCTTAAAAAAAAAACTTAATCTTTAGGATTTTATTGTTTGGTAAAACTAACAAGCCGATCTCAGTTATAAAGCAATTAACTTTTACCCAGCAAGGAGTTAATGTAATTAGTCAGAGTTAAGGTACCGTCTTTGTATTAAGGCGAAGTTCCGTTTCATCTAAGTACTTACTTAAGATAAACCAAGTAGAGACTGTCGATATCTGTGTTTCTGGAACTGCATGCAAGAACTAAAAGGAAAGTGCACTCCACTGCCATTAAGGAATATTGATGTCTACTTAGTTCAGTTATATAAAGGTAATCTAAATGCATTGCTAACCAATGCATTACTTGTATTCCTTAATGTTGTAGATCAGTTATATGACAAATTCTTTAGTTATAGTATAATATTAGTTGACCTTTTTAGTCATTTCAATAAAATACACTTTGAAGCAGCGAGAAGTCCATTGTTAATCCCTCGAGGCAGAAAGTGGACAAAGGCCTGGGTAAGGTGCTCGCGAGCTTCTCCAACAGTAAAGAGAATCAACATTTTCAAGAAAGAGAAAACGGCGACAAAGGACTTCATTCTTAATACAAATCTCCGCTCGCTTTTGTTGGGAAAAGTTCTCAGATCCAACTTTTTAAGTCGGTCTCTACAGACTGAATTGGCTTTTCTTCTCGAAAATCGACTATTTCTTTCCTGAATAATTGACAATACAACTTTTTTTTTTAAAAAAATGGAACGATCCCTAAGTTGAATTTTATTTTGAAATTGCACTTTGGGAATTTCATTTTAAATTCTGATTTTAATATCATTTCGATAATGTAATTAAAAGGCCATATATCTTTGGTTTGATTAGATTTCGGTAAGAAATTGATGCGATTCGATCCTAGCAGGATCAGGATCAGGATTAGAAGCACAGAGTACTGAAATTACACAGACTGTTTTAAATTTAAAATGACTTATCTTGATACGAATTTGGTTAGGAATTAAACCTCACAGGATCAGGATCAGGAATAGGATCGCAAAGTATTGAAGTAGTAAACTAATTGAACTAAAAGATTATAGAGGGATCACCTTATCCTGACAAGAATTTGATAACAACCTGTAGGATTCGATCCTTGGATGATCAGGATCAGGATTAGGACTAGAACCATTGAACCCTGAAGTAACGGATACTAACTCAACTACCGTACCTGAAGATAATTAAAAATAACAGCCTGATATGATTCAATCCTTCAATCAGGATCAGGATTAGGATATCAAGAAATATTTGATACAACAGACAAATTCGATTAAGAGATAAATACATTGTCTAATTTGATAAAAAATTAGATAAAATACCATATGTTCTGATCCTTTCCTTGCAGGATCAGCAATTAAAAATTAAATATGATATTTAATCTTGATGCGATTTTCATTAAAACCGCACATGTTTTTTTTCAAATCCCGCAAGGTCAAGATCAGGATCAGGATCACAAATACTGAAGTAGCAGACTAATTAGATTACAAGATAAAGGCATTACCTTATCTTGCTATACGGAATTCGATCAGATTTACATGCGTTTCGATTCCAGCAGGATCAGGGATCAAGGATCAAGAAATATCTGTGTTGGCGGTAGAGGTGCGTGGAAACTTGTGAAGGAACCTACAGGCGAGCCTTGGGGTTTTCATACGAGCAAGTATGTCTGAGGAAGAGAGAGATAGATAGGAAGCCGGATTGCGGATGCGCAGACTGTCCCAAGTTGTATAAAATCCCGCGGGATTGGTACTTCTGTATCCCTTAGGGCTTTTCGGAACAAGTCGAACTCTTCTGCACAGGATTTGCGGAATGTTGTTCGTAGGTTGTGATGGAATTTGCATAAGAAGTGACAAGAAATTAATCAGTAGCCGTTTCAAATACGCATATGAATTAGCAATGATTCACCTGGGATGACCTGACATATAGATAGATAGATAGATACATAGATAGTATATATAGATCGATAGATAGATAGATGGATAGATAGACAGATCGATGGATGTACAGAAAGACAGACAGATAGATAGATAATTAGAGAGATAGACAAATTGATAGATAGATAGATAGGTAGATAGATAGTATATATAGATCGATAGATAGATGGATAAATAGATAGATCGGTGGATGTATAGAAAGACAGATAGATAGATAATTAGAGAGATAGACAAATTGATAGATAGATAGATAGGTAGATAGATGGATAAATAGATAGATTGGTGGATGCATGGAAAGACAGATAGATAGATAATTAGAAAGATAGACAAATTGATAGGTAGATAGATAGATAGATAGATAGATAGATAGATAGGTAGATAGATAGATAGATAGATAGACAGATAGTAGATGAATATATTGACGCAATTAGCTGCATATGGACCACTTTATATTTATAGCTTTTCCCCCCGTTTCACTTTATATCGAAGGTGAATTTACTAGTCACGTGACCAAACTTGAGATTTCCAGCCAATGGGAGCGAACAGAATCGTTCATTAGACACCTCATTGGCCAGCAAAAGATGTGACAAATTGTCATATGAGCGTGAATTATACGGGCGACATTCGTCGTCTCGGTTTGCATGCTCCGTGTCATTCAGTCCAAAGCGTGGGTTGTGCAATTTGAAACGTTCCATTCAAGCGCTGATAAAACGTATTATTTCGGATAAAAAATCTTGGGTGGGAATATGTATCTATTGATTTCTTATCAAAATGTATCATCCATTTATAAATGATTATTTTAATAGTAGAATTAAAGGTTTATCTCAAATATTAATTACTAATTCTGGTACTGAATGCGGCATTGGATATTATTTAACTTTGGAATTTTATTTTGGCGAAACTAACCGCCCGATTCAAGTGAATTTTCCTAGGTAGATAAAGAACTACTAGTTCTATACACGATATTTTTTTGGTGATTCTATCTTTGAAAGCGTGGGTGCCACAAGCGATTAAAGTTTCCCCAGCATGAACCTTTTTTCCCATTCTCTATAGACTGTACAGTTCCAAGATAGACATAGACCCGTTGCTTAGCAGCAAATCTAAGATGGGGCCCTCCCCTAGTGCAAGTGCAGGCTTCCTTCGGAGCTGCTTTATTAAATCTTGAATCGCTGCAGATGCAGTTTGGTTATTCCTGTCAACGCCGAAGGCCTTGATTCATTCGACGTCTTCCGCGCCCGTTGTCTTTAATTTCGTTTCTTCTCTTACGTCTCTGATTTAATAGCCGCCCATCTTATTGTCATGCCAGTAAGTTACATCAACTATTGGGCCGAAAACAGGGGTCTGACTGACGGGAAATTGTAATCATGTTTGATCTTTGGCATTTTATTTTGGCGAAAGTTACAAAGCAAACCTAACGAAAGTTTGTGAGTGCAATGAGTACTGTTCGTCCTATTTGCAGTATTTTTTGGGTTGCTATAGCTTTGAAACTGTAAGAGTAATGAGCAATCAACTTTTCCCTAGGATGAACCATGTATTCTTTGCTCAATGGACTTTACCTGCCTGCTCTTTCATTGATTAACAAGTTAAGGAATTGGTCTAATCAAGTATCCCATGAATTATCTCTTATCAGTTATGTTAATATTGGTTAGATTATTAAAAATTGACTCGTATCAGTTATACAACTTTAAGTTGAATAGCTTATAGTCAACATCATGTTTGCAGTGAAACAAGAAACCTGTTGTCCACCTGCCTGCTTAACTACCTATAGCTACCTAGCTATCAGCCTATCTATCTAATCGATCTCTATATTTATCTGTCTATCTATCTATCCATCTATCTACCTATCTATCTATCTATCTATCTATCTATCTATCTATCTATCTATCTATCTATCTATCTATCTATCTATCTATCTATCTATCTATCTATCTATCTATCTATCTATCTATCTATCTATCTATCTATCTATCTATCTATCTATCTATATCTATATCTATACGATATCAGATCTGAGTGTTTGGAATTTGGTTGTAACGACATCCTCTCTTGTTTTGAAATGTTGTAGGTGTTGTTGCGTTTATTGTTGTTGAGAGCTGAGCGACGTCTCGTAGAATGTTCAAGACGGAAGAACTGTTCAATAAACTTTATTTTAGGGAAAAGGAAGCGCGGCTAGCACGGCGGATGGCTCCATGGTCTGACACAAATAGAGTGTTGCTTTTCTTCTGAATTTTAAACAGGTTCTCTGCTTTTGAAAGACGTCCTGACAGAACCGACTTCAAATGGAAGTTGATATTGTTTTACATTTTCTTATTTAAAATTTAATTTTTTGGCGTCAGTACCTGTAAGTGCATATAAAATATCATGGAGATAGTGATTAAGTACCTTACGTATTTTCATACTAATAGCTATAAAAGTTAATTCAATTAAAAGTTATTGACATTAGTGGGAGGCAGAACGGCAGTACATTTACCACTGATTATAGATACTCTCGTTTGTTAATTCTGCTAATGAATTAAAATGAATGTTATTAATTACGGACAAAAGAGTGTTTGACCTTGCTTTGATAGGTTGAAAATGTTTTGTAGCTCCTTTGTTAAGCGAGGATCAATGAAATAGAGGCCCATTGTTGATCCGTCACTAAAGGCAGCTTAAAGGGCCATCATCTCAATGTTTATGAATTCTAAGCGGCCAGAGAGAAATACCGTGGCTAAAGGATAAGCATCAAACCAGTGGCCTTTTTATTAAAATTTGTTTTAAAAACAAATAAATTACACTCTTTAAAGGACGGGACATTTTAACATGGCTTGCCCACCCCCAAGGACCCTCCCTCTGGGCAACATTTCTTCGGTGTATGAATATCTGTGTATAAAAGGAGGTCATCGTCATTAGAATCTTAAGCTAATTACCGGTTAAGTATCTTCAAATTTTAATCGACTAATTTTTTAGTAATTTATTTTCTTTGTTTAAGTAGAATTATTGGGATGTGGATGATTGGTTTCGATAGTACAGTTTAATACTATTTCATTCAACTGTACCTTTAAACTAACATTTGTTATGTGAACTAATCCGATTAGATCTCGACCAGTATAATCTCGTTGTGATATCGGCAGATAACATTATTGACAAGTTGATTCTGTCTGTTGTATATCTATACTATCTATAGGTAATCTAATCCTTTCTGTCTATAACTAGACTGATAGATAGATGGACGGATAATGTTAAGGTTCCATAGTTGAAGTTAGCTAGGCAGATAGTTAGAAAGATAGTTAGATATATATATAGATAGATAGATAGTTGAAAGAGAGATAGATAGATCGATAGTTAGATCGATAGATGGATGTATCGTTAGGTAAGGGGACCGAAAGATAGATAGATATATAAATGGATGGGATAGACAAATAGACAGATAGACAGATCGATAGATAGATAGATAGAAATATAGCTACAGGTAAGAGTACGGAAAGACAGATAGATAGATATATGGATGGACAGACAGATAGACAGGTAAATAGGTAGATAGATGGATAGATCGAGAGATAGCTAGATTTATAGATAGCTGCAGGTAAGAGGACGGAAAGACAGGTAGATAGATATATGGATGAATAGACAGATAGATAGATAGATAGATCGATAGATAGATAGATCGACATATAGATAGCTACAGGTAAGAAGACGGAAAGACAGGTAGATAGATACACGAATGGATAGGCAGACAAACAGACAGACAGACAGACAGATAGATAGGACAGATAGATAGGTAGAAATATTATTGTATATGACTACGTGATGTTTAAAATATCAATGTTAATACACTGTAAACTTATTACAGTTTCAAATATAGCCTGTAAATAAACCTGTAACCCCACTGACTTAAACAATCATCTCAGCGATCAAACATGCTACATAAACACAGTCTACAGCATAATGCGATATAATAATAACATACAATAT
This sequence comes from Leptestheria dahalacensis, assembly GCA_022114935.1. NCBI lineage: Eukaryota > Metazoa > Arthropoda > Branchiopoda > Diplostraca > Leptestheriidae > Leptestheria > Leptestheria dahalacensis. The sequence continues at coordinate 29,835 of JAIQCU010000136.1, forward strand.
ACACAACAACATAAAATATTAATAAATAATAAAACAATAAAGTAATACATCAATAAAGATACATAACACTGTACGTAATATATAAAATAACAAGCAATAATCGTTACGATTCATTATAACTACTTTCCTATTAAGGAAATTAAAGGATGATGACGATTACGAGTAGAAAGCTTTTCTAGCTAGGGTGATTCTCCAAGTGAGAAATCTTGATGAAGGGACATCGAGGGCTTTTTATGCCCAGGCGAAAAGGCATTAAGAGATTTTACAGGTGACGCCGTTAAGGTGTTGGCGATTCACTGTTGGCTTTTCTAAACAGAATTCTTTTTTTATGCGACATGTTTACGACAACCGTAAAATTGCGACTTGGAAAAAGATTTCACTCATTTACGGCTTTTACACGAGACAAGGGCAGCCATTGGACCTGCGCTTGTTTTTTTCACGCCCCTCTTTGTAATTTTAATTTATTTTCTTTTTGTTTTTTGTTCTTCATAATTTGGATTTTCTTAAATTTTTAAATAAAAATTTTTTGAGGTGTAAATGCAATGTGCTAAAATTTATTCGTGTCTTTAGGAGGAGCTACCCCCAATATGACGGCGCATAATGAGTCTTGTATATACGACAGACGTGATTTGCATCTGTGCGAATTTTAACCCAAGCTTGTCTTAATGAGGCTTTTTATGAGAGATTACGCGTAGCAGCACCTTTTTAGGGTTTCTTTTGATTAATTTCTTGCGTTTTCTTTCTACAACAGGTAACCGATGTCAGTGCTGCTGTACAAAAGGCAACTGAAGTAGATAGGTAGATAGGTGGAAAGATAGATACAGATAGATAGGTGGGTACAAAGATAGATAGATAGATAAATAGATAGATAGGTAGATAGATAGAGACATGAAGTTCAGTGGAAATCACCATAGCAACCAGCAAGGATATCGAACCATTAAGAACTACATGGATATTTCTTTGGTGTGCCATATTGATGTTGTCAGTTATGATGACTCACTTATTATGCAAATAACAGGCAATTATCAAGTAATTATCAAGTAATTATCAAGTAACTATCAAGTAATTATCAAATAATTATCAAGTGGTTATCAAGTAATTATGAAGTTTATATCATGTTACATGGTACAATTTAATTCATTTTCAAGTAAATGTCAAGTAATCATTTGGTAACCATTATCAAGTGATTGTAAATTGCTCAGAAAAAATCAACTTACTGTCAAGCTATTATCAAGTTACATAGTGATCGCACATGATTAAATATGATTAATAACGATAACAATAAATAATAATAATAATAAGATAAATCAACAAGAAATACTAGCAATCACAATTATCCAACGAGTGACAATGCTCTCTTTTCTGAACATGTATACTACTATAACAAAACCCTTATAGTTAAAATTAAACGTACGATTATTCTAATCCTATTTATATATTGAAATATAAATATATCATATGGACATTAAATCAATAATTGATCACTCATATATAATTCTTATGATTACAAAATCAAAACCAAATTCAACGTTCCTATTATAGCGTCTCGTTATTTTTTAAAAGAAAATTCTTGCACATCTAAAAACGCATGGCTTCAAAGAACAATTTCATGGAGGATTTGGTAAAAGGGCGCTGATCAAAAGAGCTTATTTGCCAGTGGGCGAATGGCTGCCGTGTAGCACACCACATCACCGTTACGCTCTAAAAGGAACTGTTATATTATACTTGAGCAGAAACGCAGACAGAGATTAGATTGACTTAAAGGATTTACCATTTGAGGAGAAAAAAAAGCTAAACCCCCAAGAATCTCATTTAGGGAGCAATAAAGTTTATAGCGAATATTACTATCTCATTTCCTTTTTGATTAACATTCTAATGAACATGGCCAAAACTTGAATGCGTCAACATACGTTATACTATTACTATTAGCATTACTATATTACTATATCACTATACGTATAGTGATAAGTTAATAATATCGTTAATTACGAACAATGTCATTGTGATATCAAACAAGGATATCAATGAGAATCCCAGAATCTTGCCTAATTGATGTATATGAACCTTTCTTACAACATCATGGATTCAACAAGTTCAATATTATTAGAGTTACAATAAAAGTTATATCCTATTATTATCCCTGTTAGTAATTCCAGGTGGTTTTGTGATACGGAACACGTGGGGACAAAATCGTGTAACTTTGTAATTGGCCGCAGGTGTTTTTGAAGTAAAACGATATCGAGTAGGTCTATCACCTTACCTGGTCTGCGGTGGCAGTTGACACTATATCCATCACGGTGTTGTCAGGCACGTCGCCGTCACATAGAGGCAGGAATCCTGCGTTAACCTTAGAATCCGGTGATTCCTTCTCTTGATTTCTTTGAAGTTTGTGTAAAACGAGAATTACTGAAGATTCCAGGTGTTGAAGATTCTTGCAGGAATCATTCCCGTATCCTTAGATTCGTGGGATAACACGTCTTCTTGGCTTTACCGAAGAGTCTTTAAGAATCTCTGTGCTGGGAATCTCATGAGTCGTAGAATTCTTAGTTCACTTTTCGAATCACCTTGAAACGATACTTGATGACGGGAAAGGGATTCTCGGTTCGTCCAATTACGAATCCTTAAAGTTATGTGCAAGATTCTTCAAGAATCATAAAGCATCCAGATGATCATCACACAAGAATCTTGAAGAATCCTTGTAAACTGATTCCCAGTCACTTGTCAAAACCACTCCCCAGAATCATTCCTTAGATGCCACTCTGAGAATCACTCCTTAAAGAATCGCCTGGAATCACTCTGGTAACGATTCCTGAATGAAGTTCCTTTATCTGGTAGGATTCTCGCCCTCCTTGCTATGAATACTAGACTTCGTACGCTACGTACGATTCAAAAAGAATCATAAAGAATCCTCGTCCCAGATGATCGCTCTGTAAGTATCCTAAAGAATCCTGCTTTCAAGAATCCCAGGCCACTTGAGAATCACGCCAATAACAAAGTCGTAAATCTAGATCAGCAGGATTACTTCATCCACACTGTCAATCCTTCCATATGAAGATCTCGCAATAGAAGATCCTGAAGAATCCTGTTGGAATGATTCTCCCCAAATGCAATTCCTTGTCTTCTGTTGTTGCTCTGGTGAGGATTCGTTCAACTCGATTCCAGTTGCACAGAGAATTCACTGACAGGGAATTAAACTCATAAAACAGTTCGCACTGGAGAATATCTCCTCAAGGTTGCAGCAGGAGTCTACGAACCCCCAGGTGTGTTTCACGCTCGTGTGGTCTCCGGCGCCGTTTGAGACAAATGGAGGAGCCCAAATTCGATGTGTTTCGTATCCCTCCTGTGGTAAAATAATTGTTCGATATTATCCGTGATTTACAGTATCGGTTTTCTAACTGTATATGTTAATTTCATAAATATTGTAATTGAAGGATTAAAGAAGAATCGTTCGCTAAAAGGACCGGCTATTGTATCCGGCTGTTATTCTGTTTAATTTAATGGATTTCTCTACCTATCTATCTATCTGTCTATCTATCTATCTATCTATCTATATATCTATCTATCTATCTATCTATCCATCTATCTATCTCTATCTATCTATCTACATCTAAGTAATAACCATATCTAACCATGTGTCTATCAATCATTTATCCATCTATTTGTCTTTCAGTACCTGTCAGTTTACAATTCAGTGTCTCTCTAACCGTCTATTCTACCTATCTGTTTTACTTGTCTAATTTTACATATGTCTGTCTGTTTGACTTTTAAATCTGCATCTATTTGAAATTTAGCTTTTAAATCAAGGATGTAGTTAATAGAAGTTAATTAATATTATCAGGCTAAAAATATTTTTATTTAGTTCGTCAGTATACGAATATCTTGATTGGAATGAGACTGAATCTATTTTGACTAAATGTAATTATTTATATATCATTTTAATAACTACCACAGTGGATCAACCTTTGTAACTACTAATGAAAGGATCAGCAAGGATCATTCTTCAAAATTACCGGCTATCATGTACAGCTATTATGCCTGTGCTTCAGCAGCGTCTAATTGGTATACTAAATCTACTACTGAATCTATTGTTGGCCTTTATCGATCCTTAGGGATTTTGGGAAACTCGAGGATGGAAAGAAGAAGAGAAACAACACTGACATGTTACTTTTTTTGTTACTTATTCTTATTTATGTTTCTATGCTGTAGAGCCAAAGCGTTACGACCGTGTATACGCTGACTATACGGTGACATTTAGAGAGTCACGTGACTTTCGGAGAAGCCATTAGTTTCATGTCGTCCTGTTTTACGAGTGCGCCTTTGGTTGTTCTCCTTCAGATAGGTAGACACACATAGATAGATAGATAGATAGATAGACAGACAGACAGACAGACAGACAGACAGACAGACAGATAGACAGACAGATAGAGATAGATAGATAGATAGATAGATAGACAGACAGACAGACAGACAGACAGACAGATAGACAGACAGATAGAGATAGATAGATAGATAGATAGATAGACAGACAGACAGATAGATAGATAGACAGATAGATAGATAGATAGAGAGATAGACAGATAGATAGATAGATAGAGAGATAGACAGATAGATAGATAGATAGAGAGATAGACAGATAGATGGATAGATAGATAGATAGATAGATAGAGAAATAGATACATAGGTAGGTAGGTAAGCAGGTAGAGAGATAGATGGATAGGTAGGTAGGTAGTCACGTAGACAAATAGACAGATAGGTAGGTAGATAGATAGTCGGATAGATAGATAGATAGATAGATAGATAGATAGACAGACAGATAGATAGATAGATAGATAGATAGATAGATAGATAGATAGATAGATAGGTAGATAGATAGATAGATAGATAGATAGATAGATAGATAGACAGGCAGACAACTAGATGGCTAGATAAGCATCTCCTTTAACCGCCTTGTTAACAGGAAACTAAAAAAGCAGGCCGCTTTGGTCCACTTCTGTAATACAGCCGGAGCCCATTTCCCACTCGTGGGTCCAGAAATAAACTTTTTTTCGTGCCCAGTTATAAATATATACGTCCTCTGTGTATATGCGACACATATTCGCCTCTTTTATCACGTAGTTAAAACATCCGGAAGCAATCTTATTCATTAGTATAACACATTAATAAAGTATAACTACAGTTTTGAATGATTAGGCTATGAAATTTTTTTTAAATTAAAGTTAATTGCAATTATCTAGACGATCATCATACTTGAGCTTGATTAAAGTTATCTACCTGGTTGGAATGACTGTCGGTAGAACTTGCAGTTTGGTTCATTCAGTGGCGTTGCGTACACGCACGTGAATGGGTGCGCTTGTGTTCAGTACAACGACGCTTCTGACTCTGACTGAGCAGCCAGCATTTCCTTTTGCTTGTCTGCAATCAGAGAGGACCATTCTCACTTTGTTTTATGTGCTGCACTTGCGCACTGGCGATTACGCTCTCTTGTGCTTTTGAAAAACGCACAGGTGCTTTGTATCACTCGTTAACTTTCATACAGTTATATACATGTATATATAATTATTATACTTATGATTAAAATATATATAGATAGTAGATGCTGAATCTAACATTCAGACAAAAGAACGTTAAAAAATAGAAATAATATTATTAGTAATATGAAAATTATAGTCGGAATGCGATATATTCTATTAGTGAATAAAAGTAATAAAACATAGTACTAGCCTCACCGAGGAATAGTTTGTCTCCATTGCTTTCTTTTCTGCACCACAGTACAGTACTTACAGAGCTATAATTTAATTCAGTTTTTGTGTTCGTGATTTTAAACTCTCTCGCACTAGGTAGTTTTAGGTAACCTGGCTTTGTTTGCCGTACTTTAGATTCCATTTAAATAATGTTCAGTGAATGAATTGTCCATTATATTTGCTATGTGTGTTTGTGCGTAGCAATCGAATGAAGAAGACTCTAAAATGATTCATTAGCTGGAAAATTTGCAATTGAAAAGAGTCAAAAGTTGGGTCGTCTTATACGACACGTGGGTACGCAGTTGAGTCGACCGCAGTTGAAAAGAGCGTCAAAAGTTGGGTCGACTCATATACGACACGTGGGTACGTGGTCAAGTCGACCACAGTTGAAAAGAGCGTCAAATGTTGGGTCGACCTATGTACGAACACATGGGCACGCATTTGATTGGTCCGCAGTTGAAAAGCGCGCGAAAAGTCGAGTCGAGTCATATACGACACATGGGTACGCAGTTGAGTCGAGCGCCATTGAAAAGAGCGTCAAAAGTTGAGTCGACTCATATACGACACGTGGGTACGCAGTTGAGTCGACCGCAGTCTACTACTACTACTACTACTACTACTACTACTACTACTACTACTACTACTTAGTATAAAAGAGCCCACAGGAAACAATGGAGCCGTTTCATGAATCTGAACTTATAATACAAGTTACTAAAAAATTATCGATTTATAAAAGTGAAATGAAAATCAATTAACTTTATTATTTTAAAACCTTATATTCCCCAAGTTAGTTCCTACTACAGTTTTTTTTTCAAAATTATTACATCGCTTGAAAGGTAACATACAATTAAAGGTAAGTGGGTTAAGTTTAGAAACCTAGTTTATCTCTGGACAAGGTGGAGAGAGTTGCTGGAGTACTTATTCAGTAAATTGAATCCCAGTGGATTGTCTGCTGAATGCGAAGTTAGTCTGAGCATTGCAGCAGGAGGATTTAAATTAGTATTAACTTAAACACCATCCTATGGTATTCAAAACAAGCTTTGAATCTTATATAGCAGAATCTGGTATCAGAGGGAAATGAGTTAAATCTAGCTTATCGTTAAACTGAATTTAAAATTTGCTGAATTTTTAACAGGAAAATTGAATAAGAACATCATAATGAATAGAAGTATGCACGACTGTGCAGGTACTTTTCAACGGGGATATCAACAAACTCGTCAATATGAACCGCTCAGCGTCTAAATGAATCTTCCGCTCTGGAATGGCGTCGTCAGCGTCGATATATAAGAGGACTCTGACGTCCGCCACCTAAAAACGTCAACTGCATCTTCAGCGTTATCTTAATGGATAACCTCACCGCAAAAGCCAGAGAATTTATTTTAAAAAGTACGTAAGTTAACAGCAATTTAACTGCAACTGACAAACACTAAATTAGTAAAACTAGAAACTGCTCAATACAAAATTAAACAGATAGATAGATAGATGATAGGTAGGTACATAGATAGATAGTTAGATAAATAGATAAAAAGATGGATCGATACATAGTTAGGTAGGTAGGAGAGACGATTGACTGATTAAATGGTAGATAGATAGACAGATAGATAGATAGATAGACAGATAGACAGATAGATAGATAGATAGATAGATAGATAGATAGATAGATAGATAGATAGATAGATAGATAGGTAGATAGATAGATAGATAGATAGATAGATCGATAGATAGATAGATAGATAGATAGACAGATAGATGGAGATGGATAGATAGATTGATAGAAGACATAGATATATAGTTAGACAGATAGATACGTAGGCAGGTAGATCAGGAAGATTGATTATTTGATCGATAGATAGACGGACAACAAATTAAACAGATGAAACGAATAGATAGATAGAAAGATTGAAGGATAGATAATAGACAGATAGGTAGGTAGATAGATAGATAAATGAATGGATGGATAGATGGATAGATAGATAGATGGAGATGGAGATGGAGATGAATAGATAGATTGATAGCTAAATAGACACATAAATAGATAGATAGATAGATAGGTAGATAGGTAGATAGGTAGACAGATAGATACAGATAGATAGATAGATACATAGACAGACAGACAGATATATAGATCGATATATAGATAGATTGACAGACAGACGATAAATCACCCTTGAAACTTCCAGTCATTTCATTGATCAAAACCTAAAATATTAACATAAATCACGCAGTGATTAAAACAATAAGCCGAAACTCGCTTATCGCTCTACAAGTTTTATATCGTGATCAAAACATGAATTTCAGGAACAAAATCACGAGGCTGGTATTTTTACTCTTCGGCAATAGACGTGTTGCTGGTTTCTTTACTTCCTGCTTGTAAATTCTGCTATCTCTCATTTTCCCAGTCATTTCTACTTGTATTCCAGTTACTCTTTTTTGGCTTAGTATTATGTTCTCTGCAATAGCGCAATCATAGCCCATTCTATCGCAGCTTTGAAATAAAAAAGCCACTGCCTGGGAAGAAGAAAACAGAACGGGACGAGATTCATTGCATTTTGTCGGGAGTGGAAAACACACACCAATTCAAATTGTAAATTGGGGCTTTCATTCGAAACCACCCTCGAATCCAACTGAAAGCAATTTTTTTTTTAAATAAAAAAATTTAAAAATACCAAAAAATAATACAAACTACAAAACCAAAAATAAAAATAAAGAAAGAGTAAAACATCGTTTAAATTCAGAGAAAACTTAATATGTGTTTTTGAAATGAAGAGATTCAGGAGTTGGAAAAGAAAAGTTAAGAAATGAATGAATGGGACGAGAGTTTTGAATAGAAACATATTAAAGCAAATGGAAAGAGAAAAGGGGTTTCGATTGTAATGTATTTGCGTGAAAAATGATGGCCCCCACCAATTTGGATATGTTCCAGGACGGTTCGACACAGGCTTTAGGTATCCGCAATTTATAACCGTGCCAAATATTTCAAAGTCTACTCTCACTCTTTAACGTCCCATTTGAATCGAACTTTATAAAACTAAAAAATCTGCCCGTAAAAAATTAAGGCTAAACTTAAAAGTTAGCAATTAAAATTCGTTATAGTATGTTAAAGACTAAACTATCAAGCACTTAGGTTAAATGATACGGTCATAGTTAACCACGTACGGATTCAGGTCAAAGTTACATCATGCTGACATTCTTATTATCTATATAACAGAATTAGATAGATAGATAGATAGATAGATAGATAGATAGATAGATAGACAGATGGATGGATGGATGGATAGGTATAGATAGATAGATGTGTAGATAAATAGATAGAAAGTCGGAGATATAGATAGAGAAATAGATACATAGGTAGGTAGGTAAGCAAGAAGAGAGATTGATGGATAGATAGGTAGGTAGGTAGTTAAGTAGATAAATAGACAGATAGGTAGGTAGATAGACAGATAGGTAGATAGATAGATAGATAGACAGATAGATAGATAGTCGGATAGATAGATAGAGAAATAGATACATAGGTAGGTGTAGATAAGCAGATAGAGCGATAGACGGATAGATAGGTAGGTAGGTAGGTAGGTAAGTAGATATATAGACAAATAGGTAGGTAGATAGATAGACAGATAGACAGATAGATGACAGTTAAGAGGTTTTTAAATATATAGATACTGATCTTTACAATACCTTTTTTCAGTTCAGCAAGTTTACTGTACTCTGTATCTTTGTCCTAGAAAGATTAGTAAACCAGTAGTTTGATGGTATCTTAATTAATGACGTTTAATTTTGGTTTACGCGGGACCAGCAAAGAGATACGAAGCACGCGAAGAGAACGAACCAATTGACCCTGTGTCTGTATCAATCAGTATATTCGCAGTGGTGACAAGAAGCGCTATCTTCTGTTTTGGCACTGGACAAGCGACCAGATTGATGGACGTCCTACAAGGGTGGTGTACTCGAAGATTGAATTCCCGTTTTCAGGAACGAGTTAATTGCCATCATCAATCAAAGTGTTTCTCAGTGCGAGGCATTCGAAAGATGTCGGGAACAATCAGGAATAACAGAGCTGCCCGTCTATCTATCTAAATGTCTATCTGTCTATCTATCTTTATACCTGCCTAACTTTCTATATACTTATATAGATGTTGTCTATCTATTTAACTATCAAGCAGTTTGTCTGCCTGTCTGCCTATCTGTCTGTCTGTCTGTCTCTCTCTCTCTATCAATCTATCTATCTAGTTATGTATCTGTCTATCTAACTATACAACTACCTATCTATCTATCTGTCTGTCTTTCCCTCCATCTACCTATCTTTCTATGCACCTATCTGTCTATCTATCACTCTAACTCTCTACCTCTCTTTCTCTCTATCTCTTCATCTATCTGTCTATCTCTCCATTTATCAATCTATATCCGTCGGTATATCTACCTATCTGTCTATCTGTCTGACTATGTACCTATCTAACTATCTATCTTTCTATCTAACTATATAAACTATCTATCTATCTATCTATCTGTCTGTCCGTCTGTCTGTCTATATCTCTTCATCTCTAGCTCTGTAGCTCTCTATCTCTCTATCTATCTATCTATCTATCTATCTGTCTGTCTGTCTGTCTATATCTCTTTATCTCTAGCTCTGTAGCTCTCTATCTCTCTATCTACCTATCCATTGAACGGGTCTATCTATCTGCGCTGTAAACGTTACTAGCATATTGTGCAAGCACAATCAAAATCCTAGCAATATATATAAAGAACGAACCTCCCCTCTCGGTTAAATCAATCAGCACAGTGACTTATTTGACACGCCTATGAAAACAAATGACGAACGCGAACGGACAGTTGAGGGCGGGAGCGGCATTAACCGTCTTCCCATAAATCAATATGAAGACCCTTGATAAGGGAAAGTAAATAAAGGCGACTATATTCTATAAGGTGCGGGAAATTACTTTTTTATGGGAAACTTTGTTGGCCTTTGATCCGTTGGCTGATGATGCGAAGGCCCCGCCCATGCGGAACGCAATGCCAAACGTTTAGATGAGCAATTTAAGAACCATGTGTATCTGATTATGGCTGTTGAAGTGATCAACAGACTAATAGAATGATAGACTGATAAGTAATAGCAGACACATAAGAAAGAGATGTAAAGATATTAGACAGATGCATCGATGGATTGATATTAGGTACTTCAGTAGATGAAACAGGTAAATAAAGAGACGTATGTATGACGGGTAGATAGATAGATAGATTGACAAACAGACAGAGAGGTAGATAGCTAGATAAATGGAAAGATGGATAGATAGATAGATGGATGAATAAATGGATAGATAGGTAGCTAGGTAGGCACGTAGATAGATGGATATATAGATAGATAGAAGACAGACAGATAGATAAATGGATAGATAGGTAGCTAGGTAGGCACGTAGATAGATGGATATATAGATAGATAGAAGACAGACAGATAGATAAATTGATAGACAGATAGGCAGGTGGACAGATCGATAGATTAATAGACTGATAGATAAATCGATTGCCAGATTTACAGATCGATAGATAGATAGATGCTGCTAAGTTTATTTGACGGTAAAGATATTCTGATACTTAAATATCAATGGTCTTGTTCAGTTTATTGAAAGACTCGCAAGTGATACTGTAGCATCATTCATTCACGTTCCATAGACGTATTACAATAGCTTAAGCCACCGTCGATACGATATCGATCGACTAAGCATATCATGGGCTCTCAAATTAAACTTCTTATAACTTAACTTCTTTTAGTTACAACTTAAACTAGATATACAACTGCCAAGTCGGTTCGAGTTTCCCTCTATAAATTACCAAGTAAGACAACCGCATGGGATTCTTATAAGTTCCAGTGATCCATACAACGTCTAATGCACCTGGAACCCTTAACCGTGTGCAGAGGGCACCTCAAAGAACAAGCCGTCAAGCGAACATCAATGAAGTCTTAATGACGATGGAACTTCCAAGCTTAATCCCTTAATTAACCAAGATCCACATATGTGGTATTCATATCATCTTACTAACTTATTAACTAATATGTATTTAAATTGATTACACTATTCTATCTTTCTATCTACTTAATTAAAAAAAACCGTGTGATTCTTCAACCGATTCATATAAACAATGTAATTAAAGTTAATGCTTATAAGATTAACAGATGAATCGACCTGGATATAGTGGCACCTCCTCCCCCCCCCCAAACTAGCTTACTGAAATAACCCTGGAGCTACCGTTTAATGAAGTTGAAATCGGTCTGGCCAATTCTGCTCCATTGTCCCCGCAGAATGGGTTGTTCAACTAAACCCATTACCCGACGCCGCAGCTAATTGATATCTGCGTCTGCAATCTCTTTGTTTTGGTCAGATTCCAGTTTGTCTTCTTTTTTTTTTTTTAAATCGTTCAGACACGTTCGTCTCATTGTCTTCCAGTGCGTACAACACTGATCCCAAATTAATTTTTTTCGTAAAAATTTATCCAATACTAATAAATTTAGAGTTTAAAAAATAAATATCAAGTTTTTATAAGATTAATTATTTTAAATTTATTAAAATTATTAATTAGATTTAAAATTATATTGAAAATTTTTAATGATTAGTTGTTCCAGATATTCAAAACATTACACAACAATGACAATCATTTAAAATGTTTATAATAATTAATGTAAACTCTAGTATTAATTTATATGTTTTAATTAAAAATAATAATTAAATATTAATACTGTAACCGCTTTTCAAATTCTTTTTTTTTATTACTGTGGTATGCATTTCGCAAATCGCACGAACATTTTTTTGTTTTTAATTAATAAAAAAATTAATTGGCCATGGGAACATCCATGCCGGATTGGGGTCCCTCAAACAGCTGTTCCAGTTCCTTCTCCAGATCCCTTCCACCACCGTCCTCACTCGTGTCCATGGCTACGGCGCTGTCCTGTCCGAAACTGGGCGGGGTCGGTCCTAAAGCCACGCCCATGGCTTTACGCAGGGAGGCGACTGGAGCGATGGCACCTGGAACCGCCTGTTTAGCAGCGTTGGCGATTCCCTCGGTGATTCTTTCAGCTAGGAACGGTTAAGTTGATCTTTAATTTTAACTTTTACGCATTTCAATTCGAAATTAAAATGTTAAACATTCCCGAATATCTTGAGCTAATTTAAATGGGATCTTATTACAGTACTATAATTAAATTCCTTATATAGTTGATGAGAAATTTAATGCTATGTCATTCGGATAAAATACTTACCGAGTTGTAATTCCGTTTCGGACGGCTGTGCAATGTTGATCAAGTGAGGAGGCGGCGTTTTGCTCAGCCGCTCGCGTTGCGTCTTTTCCAAGGAAGCCAAGAGGGAGCCGGTTTCGTCCAGGCGAGTTTGGTTCATTTCTTCCGATTTCAGTTGAGCTTCTGGTGATCGAGGAAACAAGTCGCGAAAATTAAAAAATCAATTGGAATAGCAGATATAACTAATCCTATCAAATTAGATCATCCTAATCAAATTAACTTAATCAAGTACGGGATTACTTAGAAGGGGAAAGAAGACTACAACAATCAGCCCAATAACTTCCATTTTTTACGTTAATTTCTCATTACTGGTAAATACGATATTGTTTTCTAATGAGTAAACATTTAAGACCATAAGATCAAAATCAAAGATACAATTAACGTTTATACAGAAACAGATTTCCCGTACTGAAGTTAAGCCATCGAAAAGCAAATTTCTAAAACACAAATTCATTTATTACTTCCTCGACCCATATTTCTTAAACTATCCCATCAACCGGTTAATCACGTTCCCTCGTTAATACTAGGTGCGATCGATCTAGAATAGGTTAAAACCCAGTGGGTCATTTTATCGGGTATCAGTATCCATTACCTACACAGTCAAGAATGAATCGTTCAATTACTATTTCTATATCTATTTCATAAGGAACATGTAAAAGATACATAAAGATCGCTTGAACGATATCGTTCCGTTAATTATCAACTTATCGACTATCAATCTACAAATTGTTAGTCCATCACAATCATAATGCATTACCCACAGTGTCCAGAAAGGATACGTCAATGCCAAGATCACCCAAGGACCGCAGCATGTCGAAATTGATCTGCTCGTCGCGACTCGGAAGCTGCTGTTGTTGCCAATTCTTGCGCTGCTCCTCGACCATCTTGGCCACGGACGAGTGCTCGCCGTGGGTCATTAGGTTAAGCAGATCGTCGGCCATGTGCAGGGTGTAGTCGCAGTCGCGGACGAAATTCAGGATGCTCTCGGCGTACTGGACGCCCGTGTCGTCTCCGTAGGTCGAGTAGACCAACTCGGACTCCTCCTTGGACAGATTGGCGAATGTCGAGTCGTAACTGGGGGCGTAGGAGCCGAACGCGCCGTAGTAGAGCGGCTTCACGGGTTTGGCTACGTTGCGACGGTCCTCTTTGAAACCCTGAAGCTGTCCGGTGCCCGGTCCCGGCTGCAGTTTGTTCAACAGTGAACCTTTTCAATGACAAAGTTGATTTTTATTTACTTTTAAACTTTTGTATTGTATAGTTGAGTCATTTGATTAAAACATTTGTATATAAATTTCATGTTATCACAATATTTATTAATACCACTACTATAATGACCGCAGTTTACCCAAAAGCGAACCTGTACAGCAATGTAAGAATTAAATTTTAATTGAATCACTTTTCAATTCTCACCACTTTTGTTTATTTCTTTATTTCCCCCCATACATTTGAATTCTTCTATATTTATTTAGATTAATACCTTTAGGTAATTTCTGAAATCGTTACAACAATAAGTTTTGTTGAATTTGTACAGTCTAGAGCAATAAAAAAAGGGTCTTGCTGGGTAAAAGTTGATCGCTTATGACAACCACGTTTTCACAGATCCAACTTTCAAAAAATTTAAGAGTACAGGACTAGTCGTACTTTACACACTAGCAAAGTTTCATTTAACTCGAGTTGTTAGTTTAGTCAGAATAAAATTCTTAAGTATGTAAGTTAATGTGATTCCTCCAAGCGTGTGAAAAATTTAATTTTCTATTACACGATATAAAGTTATACGTACAATAACTCGTTATTGAATTTGACTATCTGTTATTAATTTTGATATAAAAATTCGTATATACCAAGAGTGACCGGCTTCTCGGCGGAATCTTCCGAAGCGGGCGTCGGCACAAGTATCGCCAGCGATGTGGTCCCGTCCTTCTTCTGCCGCAGGAAACCAATCTTCGAGTTCGGGTTCTCCGCGGCCAGTCGGTCGGCCGTAACCAGAGCAGCCTCCTGAACTTGCTCGAGGATCTCATCCGGAGTCAGATCGTCAGGGAGTGTATCAAACTTGTCGCTCGGCCCCTTGTTGACGAAGGTGTCCCGGGCGGTCTCGGTGGCGGTCTCGGCTCCCGAGGAGAACCCGGCCTCGGTTTCTTGAATCTCACCGTCCGCAATCTGCTGCTGTCTACGTTGGAAAGCCTGGAACGACTCTTCCAGAGGTTCGAAACCCAATTGGGTTGTCGAGAGATCGCCAAAGTTGGAGATGGTGGGAACTAGAGGACGGACTTTCTCTGGGCTGAGGATCCGGACGCCCGAGTGGAGGAGCCGTTTGGCTGCTTTGTAATAGACCGTGTCTGGTTGGTTGTAGGTCATCGCGTTATTACACATCAATGAGAAATCATCCTAAAAAGTACAAATTCCCTTTATCAAAATTTACAATATAATAATATCACAATGTGAAATATAAATATGAAAATAACATATTTTAACAGTTATAAATATTGGTAACCGATAACAGATATGATAAATAAATGATAATCATAACAGAAGATTGAAACACGATATTACCAAAAAACACAGAAATAAATATTTAATACCCGAAAATTACAAAGTTAAATACTAGATCTTGAATACAATATAAAGCGAGCTGGTACAAAATTAGATCAATTAACTAATTAAATCGAAAATATAATTTGATTAATAATTGGCATTTATCATTGAATTACAGTAAAATCCTGTAGGGTCCTGTATGCATTGTCCTCGATTTTTTGCCGCATGGTGCTGAAGTCCATGGGCCGTGTGATAATTGAAGAGTAGCCCGGCGCGATATTGTCGGTCACCGGCCAGGCGAAAAACTGGCGGGGGTCCTTGCGCTCCAGGCTGACGAGTAAACAGTCCAGCAGCTTCTGCATGGCTGGCCGTTCCTGCCGCTGCCTCAGGACGCAGGTCCGCAGCTCGCGGTGCGGGGTCGATCCCTGGGACGAGGAAGTCTGCAGGCCAGTCTCCGAAGTCGTTATTTTCAGGACCGGGTGTGGAGTTTTCGGGGTGGCAACGGGGACGACCTCGTACTGCATGGCTTCATTGTCGTTCAGCACCTCCTTGTCCTTCTCCTTGTGTTCCTTGTGTTTCTTGTGGTGTTTGTGTTTTTTCTTTTCTTTGTCCTTTTCCTTGTGTTTCTTCTTCTTCTTATCTTTCTTCTTCTTGTGCTTCTCCTTCTCAGCAGAGCTCACGTACGACCCCTGCGAGTAGCGGCTGTCCTCCTCGGCAGCGAACGCCCCCGACGGCTGCCCGGCGGAATTGTCGCTGGCCTCGGGTTCTGGGGTCGAGGAACCCGCACCAACCTTCAAGATGAGGCGAAGTTGAGGACGTTCGGGAACTGCACCTGTTTCGGTTTGAAAAATATTTTTTAAATAAACAAAATAGGTTAAAAACAGCAACGCTATGGTCTTTTACCTTGTGGACTTTCAAAACGTTCCCAGCGATCCGATTTATGCTTTTTGTGTTTCTTACTGCCCATTTTCATAGTAATAGAAGTTTAGGATATTAAATGCGCGGTTTCCTCGTCCTCTGCTTTGTCGTTGAAACTGTAAATAACGACCTGAATGAATTTTGCCGAGTTTGACGTTTACCTACAGGCTTTTTCGGTTGCTTGGGTCCTTTCTGCTTTCTGCTTCAAAGTACGGGGGCGTCCTGGAGCCACCAACAACATCACGCCATCTGGTGGGAGAATAAGGAACTAAATACGTTATTTAAAGCAAGTAAGCTTACAGGCAAAGGTTTAGCTTTAAAGCTTAGTTTTTGTGGTTGTTTATCTCAAAGAACAGTCAATTAACGCGAAACCAAAACTGAAGTCTAGCTGATAAAATTTAACTTGTAGTTCGTATGACAAGGTTTAAATTTAAAAGTTAAATTTTGTATCACAGTTTATTCACTATTGTAACTCCTTTAAAGCTATGTTCTCATTTTAAGATGCGTGCGTTAACAGGAAGTCCAATTTGTTCAAGTACCGTAAACAAAGGTATAAATAAGGTAACACGACGAAGGGTACAGCTTCACTTCATCCAGCTTAACAACGTGAAACGATTAAAAACAAGACGACATGTAAACGATACGGAACAAATAGTTTACAGTTTACACGCATTTGCTAGAACGCAATACACAATTTGAAAACATAACGGTAACCAGCAATCTACTTCAAACTGACGTAATCATTTAATAGAATCTAAAGGCGGGTCTTGAAAACCGCATTGCTAATTCACCAAGCTGAGGGTTAGTAGGACATTCCCGCTTAATCTTTTGTACGGAATCAACGTTTTCAAGACGGTTTTTTCGAAACCAAAAAGCTTACTTTGACCTAAGACTGAGGGTAAACGGTAAATGTCAACCTCCCTATGGGCTGCTAACGTCAAAGACAAGGTCAAGCCAGGTCATTTCGTTTTCAAGTCTTCGTAGGTACAGTTGGGTGTAAACGACCGGGCTCCAACAGGCTCCAGTGTCTGGAAGTTTGAGACGTCAAACTACACCTGCTATTCAGTTCAGTTCAAACAGTTCGTCAGTAAACGAGGTCATTGTGCCGTTTTGGACGTAAAATGATTCTTCTCCTCGCAGTACTGTTCTCGTTCTGCGTGTGTGGAACCTACGCCGATACTGCTCCGTACGTTAACCAGCGATTCATCAAGCCAATTGCCGTTACTCCGCCGCCTCCGCCACCTCCTCCTCCTCCGCCACAGAGAGTTGAAATCCGCAGTAACGCGGTTAGAGATCGCCCGAGACAAGGTCAAGAAGGTCAACGAGCTACCTTAACCTTATCTGCGGCCCTTGCCCGAGTTGACCCAACTTCGCCCTCGTACAGCTCGCCCTCTGAGACGGTGGCGACCTCTCAAGAGGAAGCAGAACCACCTTTACGTGGAACCAGACCCAACATTATAGTCATAGTGGCCGATGACATGGGTTATGGAGATGTCGGATCGTACTGGGAACCTGCTGTCGAAGATACGCCCAATTTGAATCGTCTGGCGCGAAAAGGAATCGAGTAATAACTATGTTTATTACATCTGTATTAAACAGCGATAGTTGTATTCTCTGAAGATATCGATATTCTTTACGTAATATAATATCGATATATAAGGAACCGACAATCAATTACGACTGAAGTAATGAAGCAAATATAAATAAGTTTCGATATGATTATACATCAATAGCTGTAAGATATCGATATTGGGAAAACCTTTTCAATATACCATATATCAAGCAAGTATAATCGATATATGTATATAAAAACATCGAAATCGTTACAACCTGATATTCACTGTTTCGAACTATCTTTCCAACCTTGTATTGCATGTTGAAGTACACCGCAAGGTTAGACAAAACCGAGCAGCGAGGAACCCAACGTATTGATACAAATAAAGTATCGATATTTTAAATTCAGTATCGATATGGCTTTAAGTTTAATAAGATTAACTAAACGATATAAAAATTATTGATACTATATATAGCAAATCCTCTGCAATACGATATTCCATACCAACATACTAAGCCGAAAATAGCCTGTTATATGTTGATAACTCGATTAACGATACCAGTATATCGATACAACTCTAATATAAACTGTCCTTGTCTACATATTAACGATTACTTGATAGGTTTACGGATTTTCACACCGGTGCATCGAAATGCACTCCGTCGCGATCCGCTTTCCTTACCGGGCGCCTGGGTCTGAGAACCGGTGTCGTTGCCAACTTCGATATCCACGCCGTCGGTGGTCTACCCACCAACGAAACAACTTTTGGTGAAATACTCAAAAAAGCCGGTTATCGAACATCCATGATTGGTAAGTATGACGTCATCGAGGGGTTAGCAACTAAAGAATCTTCGTCAAAGTCGATATCAAAGATTAAAGAAAGGAGGTTATTCAACCCCTCAGTATCAATGGTTGACCGAATTAGACTCAGGAAGTGCAGTTTTTATTGTCCTGACGCTAAATTTGTACCGTCTGGACGGAATATTGCGTGCTACAAAAACTTACTTTGTCCGCGGCTATTTCGCTTCCTAAGTATAGTTTCACCTGTTCACCGTCAGTTGTTAATTAGCAATAAATATTCCGCAACCCCGTTATATGGCTTGCAGAAACTAATTTCAGTATTCTAATTTGGGATAGTTTTTTTAATAGAGCGAATCTAAAATTAAACATTATAATAGATGGCCGTACAAAGACAGTAATCTTGAATATTAAGCGCATTCTTTTATTCTATTTACAGTTGAATTTCCTAAGTAGAATATGGCAATATTATAGCCACATATAAATAATACATCTTAAACCGAAAAATTGATGCTATTAACCTTAATTGCAACTGTAAAATAGATTAATTTCAAATTGTTGTAACGTAATTGGTAGGCAGAGGCTCTAGTCTAGCGTCTAGCCCGTACTCTCTGTTGTTCGTTTTGAATCTTCGACGTTCGAGTCACGGTTTCGAGATCAGCGCAACGCAGAAAATTATTAATCAAATTGTATGTTCTCTTATTAATTGATATCTTAAGCTGTCTGAATTCCCAGAAACGGGTTCGTGTGAATCCTACTACTGATTCAGTTATTTACTTCTAATCAAATTAAATTAAGTTAATGAAAATCGAGATATCTTGAAATATACTCTATTCAGTTAGATTCTTGATTGAATCCAAATACAATAAAAGTTAAGTTATTTTGGAGCGCTTAATGAATGATTCGCATCGCATCAGGTAAATGGCATCAAGGACAACAATCCCAGTTCCTGCCGAGCAGCCGCGGTTTCGACGGGTACCTGGGACTGCCGTACAGCAACGACATGGGCTGTGTCGATCATCAGGGAGACGACTTACCTTACTGCCCTCCGTGTCCGAGTAAAAGGGATTCTTTTTCGGACGGTCCCGCTCGCTGTTACTTGAATCACGCGCTTCCTCTCCTGTACGAGACCAAAGTTGTTCAACAGCCGCCGGACCTGTACGATTTGAGCAGCACTTTTACGAGATTCATGAGGAAACAAGTGAAGGATAAGTAATAATCTTAAATCGGCTGATAATTTGAACTCATTGACGTATTTTGTAATTCTAAGTCTTGAAAAAGAGTAATCTCACCATGCTAACCGTAAACACAGTTTTGACGACGTTCTGAAGGCGGTTTAAATCCAACTTTGATCAAACTCACTCAAGTCGCTTAATGAATTTTGTTACAGGAAATCTAGTAAAATTCTTGAATAACTTGATATTGATAACTTCAGTAGGATCAAAGTAAGATAGCTGAATAATCCTTTAGTGTTGCTTTAATGATAGTTCCGTGATGAGGTACTTTTTTCACTAGCTGAAAGTACTTTTCACCAGGCTTTCACTTTCATTCAAACTTGCACGGGAAATTGACTAAAATTTGCATCGAACTTGTGTCGGACTTGTGTCGGACTTGCATCGAACTTGTATCGAACTTGCATCGAACTTGTATCGAACTTGTATCGAACTTGCATCGAACTTGTATCGAACTTGTATCGAACTTGCATCGAATTTTCTTCAACTTTATTCTGAAGTTTAACTTAAACATTCATTCAGACTGAGTAGTTTTAATGATGTTCTGCCATTATATTAAACTTGCACTGAACTTTTCATTCAACTTGCTTCAAACTTGCCCTAACATGATGTTTTTCATACTAATCAAACATTCTTTTAGATTGATTAGTCTTAATTTTAATGATGCTATATACTGTCTTATGAAACTTGCACGGAACTTGCGTGGAACTTGCATGGAACTTGCTTTAAATAGTTGAGACTTGCTGCACCACCCTTTAATGGCATTTCCCTGCTCATTCTCCTTGTTTAAAAAATGCATCCAAAACACAGCTTAATTAAATTCCTGTCGTATTTATGGGTTTATTTCAACAGCGTATGGTATCTTTTTTAACCAGACGAACTTCGCAGACTCTGGACTGGTCTGCCAATCTTGAAATATGCGTCCGGTTATTCTTGTACTTCCATCTTTTGTCGGCGTTATTTGGCTGTGCTATTAGCAGTATCTCTTACTGAAATCTTTCTTTCAACATTTGTTTCACGTGTGCAATTAATCTTTCTCGTTTTATTCCTCAAATGTCCCCTTTTCGGGTCGGACGACAAATTCCAGATTTATCTTATCCGGTCTTTGATATTCTGCTGTTTTGACTGTTCTCATCTCTAGGTTTAATTAATTACAATTATCATTAAATTTGTTGATATTTCAACAGTTGACAAACGACTGTGTAATACTGCCTGGTGGTACGCAGATTCAGTAATTTAAACAATGAAATATTTTATTTTTCTACTTGACAGGAATCAACCTTTCCTGTTGTATTTCGCTGCCGTCCAGCCGCATGTTCCGATGACTCCATCAGAGAGGGCCGTTCGACTGGCTAAACATACCAACAGCTCTTACAGACAGTCGGTCTTCGAGTTGGATCTCATTGTCGGGGATGTAGTCAAAGCGGTGGAGAAGGCCGGAATATCCAACAATACTTTAATTTGGTTCATAAGTACGAAAAAATTAGTAAAGTAATCGATATTCTAGTTGAACCAAACAAAATGGATTTAAAGGTTGACCATGGGTCCTAGAAGGAGATGCTGCTATGTGCTATAGCAGATAGATAGACAGATGGATATATGAATGAAATACGTAGGTGGGTAGGTAGATATATAGGTGGATAGACAGGTACATGAATCGTAGACAAACAAGTAGATAGATAGACACATGGGTGGATAGATGGGCAGATGGACAGATGGATGGATGTAGATAGATAGACGGATAGATGGATAGTTCGATGGATAGGTAGATAGACAGATATAGATAAGTAGATAGATAAGGAGATGGATAGATAAATAGATAGACCTATAGATGGATATGTAGACAGATAGACAAGTAGACCAATAAATAGTTGGATAATGAGTGTATTATGCTAGGATCGCTAGACGGATAGACGGAGAACTGATAGTATGTCAGATAGATAGATAGAGAAGCGTGGACAGATAACTATACTGAACAATAGAGAGATAGATATCTCTACAATTGGACTGCTGGGTGGGTTGATAGTTGGGTAGAGAGAGCTATAGTTATATAATTGTACAGTGGTAATATCGATTGATAGATAGATGCAGGATTGATGCATAATTGGCTTACACAGACAAAGGCATAGCTGGGTAGGTAGACATTTAGACAGATTGTTGGATGGAAGGATAGTGAGGTGGATAGATAGATAATCAACTGGTTAGTCCGGTAGATAGAAGGTAAATTCTCGTAGTATGCCTGTGATAGGCTATTTCAAGGAAAGATTAACTATAATTCAATCTCACTTTAATCAATACCAGGTGATAATGGACCGTGGGCTGCGCGGTGTCAATACGGCGGATCGGTTGGACCTTTCACCGGGAAATGGCAGCAGAATCAAGGCGGGGGAGGCAGTGCCGCCAAAGGGACCGTGTGGGAAGCCGGACATCGGGTTCCTTCCATTGTTTACTGGCCGGGAACAATTCCAGTAACTTATACAATTCTGTTTAGTTCTTCAATAGTTTTTAAATAAAATTTCGTAATTATCATTGGTGAGGTTTTCTATAAAAAATTAAAATGTATTGAATTGGGGAAAGGTTATGGCGACAGTGATATCAGGATCTGATAAGACAATATGACAGCTGTTGTTGTCTGTTGACGAATTCTCTACGTAAGTCGTAGATCATTTCGTTCCTGTCTGACATTAATGATACTTGGGTTCGAACCAATTACCGACTGCAGAAATCTTGTTAGTTCGCATACAACATTCCAGCATATGTAATGATTTGTCCGCATTTTTCTTGTCAATTAGAGCGATTTGTCATCTTAATCCGACGTAAAGGCATGTGGATTAGCAAGATATTCATACGAGTTTAAGTGTATAAACTTTAATACAATGAACGTTTAAATTATCTTAGCTCTTAATATATAGTAATAGCTCTTAACGTATAAGCATTGGAACATGTTTTGAAGTCATAGGTACGTATTATGTTATGTGTGTGCGTAATTGGATGGACGTATACAAAGGAGGTAGATAGATAGACAGATAGGTAAACAGACTTACATAGCGATAGATGGATAGATAGATAGATAGACAGATAGATGGATGGATGTATAGATAGATAGATAGATAGATGGATAGATGGATAAATGGATGGATAGTTAGATAGATAGATGGATGGATAGGTAGATAGATAGATAGATAGATAGATGAATGGATGGATGGATGGATGGATGGATGGATGGATAGATGGATGGATAGATAGATAGATAGATAGATAGATAGACAGATAGATAGATTAACCGACTGATACTTAGATAGATCTATCGATAGATAGATAAATACGTAGATAGGTAGGTACGTAGATTGTTAAACAGATAGATAGGTAGATAGATAGACAGACAGGCAGACAGACAAGACAGACAGATGAATGGATTGGTAAATAGATAGATTAATACTGACAATACTGACATACGTAGAAGGATAGGTGGATAGATTGATAGATAGATAGATAGGTAGGTAGATAGATTGATATAGATAGATATATATATATATATATATAGATAGGGAGGTAAATATGTAGATAAGTTGTTATATAGATAGATATTTAAACAAACAGATCGACAGATGGATGGGTGGATAGATAGATAGGTTATAGATTGACAGGTAAATAAATTATCTGACAGACAAATAGATTGATAGACCGACAGACAAATGGATAAATAGACAGATGGATCAGGCAGATAGATAGACGGATCGATAGATAAATAGATACAGAAAGGTTGAGAGATAGTTTAAATAGGCAGATAGAAGGATAGATAGATAGACGTATTTGTACAGACGTGTATTATTATAATGTTATTACTAACACTGTTACGTATTATGCTCTAGTCTTATTATATTACCATAATGCCTATTCACTTTTCTTTTTATTTACAGCCCGGAATAGTCAGTAGCGAGCTGACATCGACGCTGGATTTCCTTCCGACCTTTGCTAACCTGGCCGGTGCGGATTTGCCCTCCGATCGAAGCTACGACGGTGTGGACATCTCCCGACTCCTTCTCGGAGAACCATCAAATCTCAAACGAGTAAATATCCCTTTAACTTATATTGAATTATTATTGATATTAATATATTATTTAGTAATCGTATTGAGTAACCCCTTAATGAACACTTTTTCAAGTTTTAAATGTCTTTTAGTAAAAGGGTTTGATTTATCACAGGCTCTATTTCATCCGAACAGCGGCAATTTCGGCCCGGACGGCACGATTGGCGCTGTAAGAGTGGACCAATACAAGGCAGTCTACTATACAGGTATATCTCATTAACGTATTGCTACATATACCAACTATTTCTGGTTTACAAAAAAAAAAGAGGAAGAAGAAGGGTTGTTGAGAACGAAACCATTCGGTTGTCGCCAGTTGTGTCATTTCAATTTGGGAATTTTTTCCCCTAATGGAATTTGACTCTAATAAGGAATTTCCAGTCGGAAATCTGTCGGTCTAGAATTCAGCTTTCTTATCTTTGTTTTTACTTGTCTATTTTAAAGTTTTTGAACAGTACGTTGGGTAATCATTAGTGGACCAGAAATAGTCAGCTGAATATTTTTTTCAATTATGTTATACGTTGTCGGAGGAGCCACCAGTATCTCGGATCGGCATTTTTGTAAGACTCTTTTTGTCATAATGAGGAGACTATTTGAACCAGACTAGCCGAACTGCAGGTTGCGTAAACCAGCTTTTGTCCCACTCGTTATACTGGAAAAGCCTAAGACAACATACTTGAAATTTCGGGTTCCAGTTCCAAAGACAAGACATATTTTTATGTCAGCTATTGATCTTCATTAAGAATTGTTACTATCTCAGGACCCTAGACTTAATTAATTGAACGGGGGAAAAATGCTGTTGAAGTTGAAAGTTCATCAAATTGGTTTACGAATGACTGATGATGATACTGTGGCCGCTGAAATCACATTCAGGGTACCCAGCCGGGTGGAAAACCTGGGATTCCTGGAAAACTCAGGGAATTCTAAAACTATCAGGGAATTTTCAGGGAAAGCGTCAAAATTCAGGGAAAACCTGGAATTTTTGGGCAAAATGAGGGTCAACTTTAACGAAACTAATAACATGGCTAAAGGAAAGAAAAAAAATTATGATCGGTAACTTGGTTCTTCATGTTCGCCATAACAACTGCCATCTAGCGAGCTCTGTTTGGGGCGCTCAAGTAATTTTTCTCTTTATTTATTCGTGTCCAGCATTTCGATGCGATGCTTGGATCTGAAGTTTTGATTGATGAAGAAATTTGTATGTGATAACCAAGATGATAACGAGTCTGTAACGTTGATGTTCCTTTGACGCTTGCGTCGTAAATCAAAACACAAAGCAATGTATAATTTTTGTCGGCATTATATTACCTTCGAAAAAATCAGGGAAATTTTGTCTTTTTGCTCAGGGGAAACCTGGAAAACTCAGGGAATTCCCTTTGCAAAATTGGCTGGGTACCCTGTCACATGACGTTAACACGTCGATTTTGTGATGGTTTCCTCATCTTGAATTATAACTAATTCTCTAATTACTCTTATCATTAACTTTTAATTGAGAGTTATAAAGTTAATTCTGACGTTTAATATTGAATCATTCATTTGATATATGAACTGTAAGCTGGTTTTAGTTTCAGGTTATATTACTAACCGGTCGTCTAAATAACCGCACGCATAATTCAGGGAATATGAAACTGACTGGAAAGAAACCAAACGACGTTCATGAAGCTCGTAGACTTCACCGTAATTAAAAACTTTTAGTGTAAGGGAATCGACTGTAATTAAAACTGTAATTCTAGCTAGTGTAACTGTATCTATAGGGTGACTGTAGAGGTTGGATTTCGTTTTTTAATTTCATCAGAGGTTTGTAGAGAAATGTACGCGTGGTATACGTGCGGAACGCACGCGGTTAACACGTTTTATTTGCATGAGCTGCGCATTTAGAATTTGCGCCAGTATTCTCCTAAGGTCACTGATGATACGTTTCTGTCGTGCTTCAAGGACGTTCTTTGATTCTATGCAAATTTCCTTCTGAGGGAAAAAAATCTGACGAAAAATCTGGTTAATTTTTGCTTTTTACAACACATAAGACCTCCGGGTTGGAACATAACGGAGGATTTGTAAAACCGTAATTGGCTCTAATTACTTTTAGTGACAAAAGGCAAAACTGGCGAAAGACAGATAGATAATTAGGTAAATGCCAGAGATGGCAGGTAGTTTGTAGATGGATAAATAGATAGATAGGTTCGATAGGGAGATATACGAGGTAGACAGGTAGACAAATAGATGGACATATAGATAGTTGGGAATGGAATACAAGTGTATAAGTAGATAGATAAATGGGAAAGATAGACAGGTAGATAATGGACAGATAGCGAGATAGTTGGGAAATAGGTAAGTGATGATTGGGTAAACAGATTGGCAGGTTAAATGATGTTGCACGGTGGATGGATTGTTACATCAGTGGCTGGTCATTGGTAATTTGAATAATTAGATTGACAGTTGGATAGGTAGAAAGCGCATAGATAGGTAGATAAATGGATCGGTAGATAGGCAGATATATGGGTAGACAGATAGATGGATAGTTGAGTACGTAAGTGGGTATTTAGGTAGGCAAAACGACGGACTCGTGTGTATTTACTACATAGGTAGACGAGTTGATAGTTAGATGAATGGGTAGATAGATAACGGTTAGTTGGTTGGATGGGCAGTTGAGTAGACGAGCGAGTAATTTGACAGATTGATGGATAGAGGGCAGATAGTGCATAGGTAGTTGGTTATAGACAGATAGGTTGGTAGATGTATAGACAGGGTAGTTGGGTAGTAGATACGTAAATAGAGGGATAGGTAGAGAGGTAATTCAACAGTAAGATATATAGACCGGTAGATGGATATAGTGCGCAGTTAGGTAGGTAGATTTATGCGTAGACAGTAGATAGATAGCCATGTAGAGATAAACAAAGAAGATGGATAATTGATAATTTAAACAGGTTTGGCAAATGTGCTAGGTAGTTAGGTAGATAGAAAGATGTAGTTGAAGAAAAACGAATAATAATTAACTTTGATGTCGTTGGGTTTGTTACTTTAGACAGGTTCACAACAAGTAGGAAAGTGGCAATTGAGTAAATAGGTTAGGTAGTTAGGCAGGTAGATAGAAACAGAGGTAGAAAGTAGGTAGGAAAGTGGACAAGTAGGTAGATAGGTCGATAGACGACAGTACATAGATAGGTAGATATACGACATAGACGGATAGACAAAGTAGATGGATAAGTAGACATGCTAAGCACAATAACAGTTTGAGATAGTTAGAATACAAGTATATACTCGTATTCTCCCTATCTATGTATATATACATAGATAGCTGGACCGGGGGGGGGGGGGNCTGCTGATGTTTGCCCAAATCCAGCAGGCAGCTGGCTAGCAGTCTGCGGTCGTTCGACAGCAGGTCCTCGACCTGTTGGTTTCTGCACTGGGGGAAAAAAGCAGACGATTCCATAACTTTCCTATCTGAATAGTTTCAACGTATAAATCACGGTTAATCTCGATTCTGCTTTGAATGCGAATTTGGAGTCTGTTTATTTAAGGGAAGAACAATAATGGCGCGCGTCTCTTTTTCCGGTTCTGGTGTTTATCAGCTGCTATACAAGTTGTCCTGTTTTTATATTTATTATATATATATATATATATATATATATATATATATAACATGACCTTTCGCAGACGGTTGTTTGTAAACATGCATACTCGCCATATTTGGGTACTTCAAGTACCTTGGCCAAGTAATGTGACTTCTAGCCACGTGCGTTTGTTGAATGCCAAGTAGAACCTCTTTTTTTATTATTTCTATTATTATAATCATTATTTTTAAATTCATAATTTCTTTATGTGAACATAAGGAGAACAATTAAGATGTTGGGTTTTCAGTCTTTGCCGTTAAGATTCAAATGCGACCTTCCTTTTTTGTGATTGGCTGTAGAAAGCACAAGGAAAAATACGTCTGAAAAATGAATCTATGAAATGGCGCAGTACGTGTGCGATTTTCGGCGCGATAATTTGGTTATAAAAATCAAGAATTACGTTTTCATTAATTAGTATATTCTTAGCCTAATATCTTGTGCTAATATTAATTGATTTAACATGCAAGAATGTGAGTCTATATTTGAATTTCTGGCTTCATAAAAAAAGGCGGGATTTTTAAACTCTATTGGCCGCTCTTAAGTGTTCGTGTTAAACGGTCCACTTAACCTTTTTCATGGCTACCAAAAAACAACTCGACGCAGCAGTTTTTTTTAATGTAGAGATAAAAATCCAACATGAAAAAAAAACGGTTTTTACGACATTTCCCAGTCAATAAAGGCGACACTTTTTAAGTCGGTTTTATCAGTTTAATCCTTTAAGTGTTGTTGGTATTTGTGTACAACACTAAACGTGTTAATCTTTATAGCTCAACTTTAACATCTTTAAAAAGTAAACTGTTAATGAAAAGAAAACAATCGTTGGAAAAAGAGAATCGATTAAACTTTAAATTTTAGATAATAAATATAATCCATTATAATTAAAATCTATAAATAGGAATATTTAATATTTTTACTTTCCTATTAATAACTGCTAATAAATAATAAATTAATATAGTAATAAATAATATAATAATACAATTAATCATGAATGAATATTAAAGATATGTTAAATTAAAAAAAAAACAATCATTGCGTAATAATGTTTGCCACGACAAGATTGACGACAGCGGAGAAAAGACGTCAGCAGCAGCGGACCAATGGCCGTGGCGATAAAATCCGGTCAACTTGATTCTCTTGTCAGGTGTATAATTTTGTACTCGACTTGCAACCCGTCCAAGTCAAAATAACAAATTTCCCCTTTTTAAAAAAAAGTAGCGAGTTTTCCAAACCGGTTATTGTAAAGCAGCTTCTCGTATACGTAAATAGCTTTTGCGGACGTCGAGAGAAACAAGTTAGATATTAGCAAAAAAACAAAACAAATTAAGAATATAAATACAAGAAAGGCCAGTACATTAACAGGAGTCTTGGCCATAAATACTGAACAGAAAGAACCGGTTATTGTCTGATTTCAAGTCTGTTACTCACAAGACTTTCTCCGTGGCTGTCTGGAAGAAGACTGATGGATCAAGGTTTAAATTTTAACTCCTTATTTTGCAAACTGATGATCTACAAACGAGCTTTTGTCGTTATTGTTTTAAGATCGGCTTTTCGGGGTATGCTGTGTTTATTTTTATGTAATTAGTTTCAGTTTTAAGGTACAAGGTTATTGTATTATAATAACCTAGTTAAGTTGAGGATATTACAGGATAAGGTATTAATTTCTGTTTTATTACATGTCCGGTTTCAAATACGGCGAGAGTAATAAACATCACAATTGTTCCCGCCCCATTACGAACGATTGTAGTTATAATAAGTTTCGTTTGACGTCAGCAGTTTTTTTTAATAATTATAATTAACGAGTAAAGCCCATCATTTAATTAGAGGGCCCCAGAGTGATGAGCAGCTATAGTAATTGCGGTTGTCTTGTGACGTACTTAGGGAGGTAGATGGATAAACAGATAGTTAGACGGACTGGTGAATGGACATGTGGCAAGTTGATAGGTAGATAGATAGATGGATTGGTAAACGGACCTGTGGACAAGTTGATAGGTAGATCGGTGGAAGGTAGATAGGCAGACATGTAGGTATAAGTTTGATGGAGACGAGGTAGATTCATGGGCAATCAGATAGGTAGTTAGACAGAGGGATAGGCAGATAGGTGGCAAAGGTGGGTAGGTAGATAGATAAATAAGCTGGTTGATTGATGGATAGGTAGGTAAGTGAATAGATAGACAGGTAAACGGATAGGTAGATAGATAGGTATGTAGCTTGGTAGACGGGTAGGCAGACAGATGAATTTAGTTACATAAACAGATAGATACATAGGTGGATAAATTAGACATGCAAATAAACACATAGGTAGGTAGCTAGGTAAGGTAAGTAGACAAACTGATAAGTAGTTAGGTTGATGGATAGTTAGATAAATAGACAGATGGATGGATGGATGGCATGGATGGATAGGTAGATAGATAAACGGGTAGGTAGATATAGGCAGGTATGTAGATTGGGAGTCTGGTACAGACAGATAGATAAGTAGTTACGTAAACAGGTGGATAGATAAATAGACATACAAATAAACACGTAGATGAGTAGACAGACTGATAAGCAGTTCAGTTGATAGCTAGGTAGATGAATAGACAGACGGATGGATGGATGGATGGATGGATGGATGGTTTGTGAATACGTAGTTAGATAAACGGGTAGGTTGATAGGCAGGTACGTACATTGGTAGTCGGGTAGACAGACAGATAGATACGTAAATAGTTACGTAAACGCCTAGATAGATAGATGGATAAATAGACATACAAATAAACAGACAGGGGGGTATAGTTAAGGTAGGTAGGACAAACTGACAGATAGTTAGGTTGATAGATAGGTGGTTAGATGGTTGGATGGGTGGATGGATGACTGAATAGGTAAAACACAAACAGGTTGGGGGAATGATAAATAGGTAGGTAAGTGTGTAGATAGATAAACGGGTAGGTAGATTGGTGGTCGGGTAGACAGACAACTAGATAAATGGTTGCATTAACAGGTAGATAGATAGAAAGAACAACAATTCATTGAATATGGTCTTTACAAAAATAAAAATAGGTGGGGACCATTGGCCCGACTGTTCCAACCGAACAGGACCGGGGCAATTCTTCGATCCTCCGCTGCTTTTCGACCTCCACGCTGATCCCGAAGAATCCAGTCCATTAGAAGGCAGTCAATACGAACCGATCCTCCAGGAAATCAAGCTGCGACTGGAGAACTTTTCCAAGGATGTCCGCCAGGATCGCGTCAGTACCGCCGACTTTACCACAGACTGGAATTCCAGGATCTGCTGCAATTCAGCCGATTCACTCTGTCGCTGTTTCTAAATCGTTCCGAAAATCCCGTCTTGAATTCTTCCATGGTAAACCACCGATTTTTTTTTTTAAATTAAAATAAATACAATGTGAGTAATCGACGTTAAACAAGGATATGTTTTTGAAAAACTGGTTTTGTAAAAACCTCGCTGCGTGCTCTGTGAACCGCCATGGTAATTGAAGGTTTCAACCGACTTTTACGTGAAACCTGTTCTCTTTGACGACTTTGCGTAAAGTCATGAATTTGCGCAATTGATATATCTATTTTAAATGTGAGTAGAATTGACAGAGCTTGGAATATCACGCGCTGTGTATTGGTCGAACACAGCGCAGACTCTCCATGTCGGCGGTGTGCATGTTAATATCATTTCCGCCCTGAGGCGTTACCCCGAAATAGACTTCGCGGAACTGGTCTCGTAACAGGTTTTCCTTGATGAGATAGATATAGACGCCACGTGCTTCTTGTATTTATTGTATTTACTTCGATTGTTATTTTATTTTATAATTTATTTAACTTTAATTACTATACTCAATTAAGTGCGATATTTGCCTTTAAATCTCGTTTAATTTTACGTTGGAAACTGAATTTTTTAAAAAAAAAGTTTGAGAACTGAATAGAAAGCTGTCCTTCGTGTTCCACGGTCATAATTCGCCAAACGTCCCTCCTTTAGGTTGGACTCGTAAAACAACAATGCAACCTGAAGAAGGGAATGACCAACTTTTTTGGTTTGCCCTTTTTCTAAACAGCCTTTCTCTATTACCATTGTGCTGTGCAATTAACTTGTATTTGGAATAGTTAAATTTGAACGCAATTGAACGGGAGCCAAAATATAGTAATTTTAACTTGAACATTGTCAAGGGCCACTACTTCGGTTCCGGTTTGATGTGAAGACGCATTTACGGCATGACAGGAAACATTTTCACACGATTTCGAGTCAGGTCCGCGAAGAAACTTTTTTTTTCAAAAAAATGAATAAGATGATCAACTGTTCTCAAGTAGTGAATCATTTATGAATTAAGCGTAAAAAAAGTATTCAGTGCGAGCTGAGTCATTGGTTGGTTAATGAAGTTGGCAGTTGTTGGTATGATTTCTATTCACTGGTTTTCGTTATGATGAATTATACAGGAGATAGATAGAGGATCTATAGTTAGATAAAAGATGAACAGCTAGATAGATTACGTGGATAGATAGGAAAGAGAGATAGCTGGCATAGATAGAAAGACAGTTAGGTAGGTAGTAAATAGGTAGGCAGGTACGTAGATAAGTGGACGAATAGATACATGAATAGGTAGTTGGATGGATAGATGGACGGATAGATAGATGGTTGGATGGGTGGATGGATACTTGAATGGATGGGATGATTAATAGATAGTTATACAGACAGGCGGATTAGATGATATAGAAAGATAAGTAGATGGATAGGTAGATAGACAGATAGATATTTAATTTAGATAGATAGATAGATAGATAGTTAGATAGAGAGATAGATAGATGAGTGGGTGGGTAAGTGGATGTATAGTCAAACAGACAAACAAATGGATAGGTAGATATAGGTAGGTAGATATATAAGTAGGTAGGGAAACAGATAGACAGATAGGTAGGTAGGTCAATTTAACAGAATTGAACAGTAGATAGATTAATAGATGGGTACAATAATACATAGGCCAAATGAATACAGAGCAGAAGTGTTACTGCAGTTAGATGCTCTTAATTGAAACGGTAGATCGACTTATTTCAAGGCCATCGGAAAACGGCGTCACAAGACTGTTTTGGAAACAAGAGCCTTGCGGCTTGTTGTACCTCAATCGCTTCGCCATAAATCTTGTTTCCAGCGACGTCTCACCAGGGCTTCTATCATGCTTCTATTTTTAGACCCATGGCCACTTTTTTCCACCTTGAAGGAAGTTGACCGGCATGGGTAAAAAAAAATGGTTAATTAAAGAAACTGCGCTAAAAAGGTAAGTTTTTATTTGGGTAATTTATTTCTGTCCCATACCTTTTTTTGCGCGACCGTAATTTCAGGCATGTGCGTGTTGAGAAAAACAGGTAAGGGGATAGAAATATAAAAAACCGACCAAACCACATGTTGGAATATTAACGAGTTGCCAAACTAATCACCGTACCCAGTAACCCGGGCTCTTATGTACACAGCGTATGTATAACGTACTTGTACTTCTTTCACGTGAAAGTCACTGTACTTGAAGCTATTTTAGGAAATACACTTGGCTAAGTTTTACAGTAAAAACTGTGCAACTGAAGAAGGATAATTAATTGGGTGGACGGTGAGTGAATGGATGGATGGATGGATATAAGTGGATAGATGTATACAAAGATAGATAGATAGATGTATATAGATAGATACACTTATAGATAGACAGATAGTTGGGTAGATAGGTAGAAGGGTAGATAGGTTGATAAGACAGACGTATATGTAGACAGGCAGAGAGGTAGGCAGATACACAGATAGATAAACAGTTAGATAGATCGTCAGACAGATAAGTAGATAGGTAGATAGGTACATAGACAGATAGGTAGATAGGTAGTTAGATAGACAGACAGACAGGCAGGCAGGTAGGCAGATACACAGATAGATAGTTTGATAGATAGTCAGTTGGATAGATAGATAGATAGGTAGAGGGGTAGATAGGTTGATAGACAGAGGTATAGATAGACAGACAGACAGGTAGGCAGATATACAGCTAGACAAATAGGTAGATAGACAGTTAGATAGACAGATATGTAGATATGTAGATAGGTAAATAGATAGGTGGAAGGGTAGATAGGCTGATAGACAGACGTATAGATAGACAGACAGACGGACAGGTAGGCAAATACACAGATAGACGTATAGGTAGATAGATAGCTAGATAGATAGATAAGTAGATATGTAGATAGGTAAATAGATAGGTGGAAGGGTAGATAGGTTGATAGACAGACAGACTGACAGGTAGGCAAATACACAGATAGACATATAGATAGATAGATAGATAGATAGATAGCTAGATAGATAGACAGATAGATAGATTGGCAGACAGATAGATAGATAAGTAGATATGTAGATAGGTAATAGATAGGTAGGAGGGCAAGTAGGTTGATAGGTAGGCGTATAGATAGATAGACAGACAGACAGGTAGCCAGATAGACAGACGGTTAGATAGATAGTTACATAGTTTGATGTACAGACAAAACAGATCGACATACATAAGCGGACAGATTTCGTTATTCCTCTACTTCGCACTTTTATCGAGTTTAGTTGAAATTTCCCCACGGGCTCCCTACCTCAAACGCATGCAAATGTACGAAACAGTGTAAAAGGATAAACTGGCAACGCTGCATAGTTTGTCCGCGGCGTTATTCTCATTGGCGGGCAGGCGCTCTCCCGCCCATAGCAGACGCAATTCGAGTCCATTTGCCATGTGAAGATACTAATTTGCCGGTTATTCACACTGGCTATAAATTACAGCAATCCAAACGAGTTATTATCTTTAATTGGGTAGCGTTACAACTAACTTTTTCCCAAGTGTATTTCTTGCTGCAAAAAATTCCTATATTCTTTTTTTAACTCTTCTTTCGGTCTCCTTTACCGTCTCTCTTGGTCTATGTCAGCAACGACAAGCGTGTTATTATCTTTTAACTCCAAATTTTTAAACGCAAATTTTACTTTTGCACCTCTTGGACGTCGTAAGTTATATAGGGATTGTAGATGACGCAAGTCATAAGCCAAAGAACAATACCTTTTGTCAGATAACTGGATTCCCACTTGCGTCACAATGCAGCAAGAAAGGAAACAGTCTGACGTATCTAATTATACTTATAACCCATTGTTATAATCGAAATCTGCACTAAACATAAATCCTAACTACCGTAATTACAATCCATAGTGAGTGCTATACATATCCCTAACCTCTACATCCTGTCCTTTTCAATACTTCAGTTTTAAACAAGTATTACTGTTGGTTCAAAGTTCTGAAATAACCATTAAGTTTACTTTAAAAAAGCAACTGGAATACAGAAGGCCGACTCCCGGGTATGTCGTAGCTAAGTAGCAAATATTTGCGCAGGTCGATTAACCGCGAGCGTCTTGAATACACAAACAAGTAAACTTGACAGCGATAAACAAGTGATTCCATACAGTTTCGAAAGGTATATAAACCAGTATTCCACTTTGGTGTGTGGCTGAAACCTTAGCTGGTAGTACAAAACCACGTGTGGTTATATCACTTTCAATGGGAAAAAAGTTACAAGTCAATTCAGGTAAGCTCCACTGTAATAACCAAAGTTGATGTATGTGATTCGTTGCCAGGGTACCGTTCCATGTTGGTTATTTGATGTCAGTCCATTATAGTTCAGTTGGTGACAAAAGTGCTCCTAGTACTACGTTAATTAACCTGTTCTGCCACACTGCTGATGCAGTTGTAGCTGGTTGCCAAGCGAGTTTCTTTTGCTTCCGATTTGTTTCTGGTTCTAATGCCACGAAGGCTCGCCAAGTATGCGAAATGCATCGATTAGCAAGTCGTACACACATTCTTGAACATGAAGACAATGTTGCTGACTCGTGCCAAGAATGCTTCAAATTAAACAAACAGGAGTTAGCTATTTTCCTGTAAGGGTTTCCGCCTTTTGTCCTTTTGTCCAATGAAAGTCAAAAACGTAAATGACTTTGATTCGTATTTTATGGTTGATATTGTGTACTGTATCTAACTATTCAAATGTTATAAATTCGAAGATGTTATGAATGATATTACGCTCAAATAATAGTCGTTTATAGTTCAGGTAAACGTAAAAATGCATTCAAACATCGCAGTGGTAATGTCATAGTTATGTCATGATACTGATGCAATTAAACTGCAGTGTATTGTAACGTATACTGTCAGACTTGGCCATCATCTTGGCATTTGTAAACCTGGGGAAACTAAGAGTTCAGGTTGCGATGGTGTGAAGGTATTGCGAACCCGTTGCGTCCTTGATGCAATCTGACAGGTTTGCTCATTAAATCGCTGTTGCTTAGCAGACTTTTGGCTTTTAGTATCCAATCCTTAGCGTGTTATCACGGTTTAAAGATTCTGCAAATCTATTTGTATCCTTGAGCGAAAGGATAGTTAGTGATAGTGATTGCTTAAAGGGTCATCTAGCGAGCGTTTCTCGAACTATCTTACGGTGCAATGTTACGGAAGCGGTAATCTTTGCCCCCTTGAGAATTTGTGATATTTTACAAATTAATTTCCAAAAAAAATTAGGTTAAGACGTTATATAATCACTTATGCAATATATAACGTGAATTTGGAGAATTTGACTACCGGTAATGGCGCGATTCAAATTGAACTCCCGCCTTTTTTTTTCAAATTTCCCGCACTTCAGTAAAACAAATGAATTCAAAAAATGTGCAACTTGCTTTAATTCTGATGTTAACGTAATTAGAATTGTCTTTATTCAGTTAGTTTTTAAAAAAGCGTTACGTAATTTTTCGTTATAAGTTTATTTTAAGGAGCCACAGTCCGTTAATCAAATAAAGCGAACAAGTGTTTGGCGCCCCTAAAAGCAGCACGCGTTCACTATCGGTGTCTCAGTCATCGCCCAACCTTGGAGCTGAGCGCATCTCCACGTGGCGTCCGGCCGTATCGAACCCCAGCCGTTTCTCGTTGATCTTCACACTTGGACTTGTGGACATTCCGATCAAGAATCACAGAGATTCGCATCCCCAACCCCAAGAACATTCCTGTTGATTCTGTAGGAGAAGGAAGCATTCAACTGACAATTTCAGTTCAAAAAGTGATTGTGCCATTGACGCTTTGCAGGGAAAAGAAACTCGCGGTGAGGAGAGTGAAATCTGCATCAGGTGCCGCTGAATAGACAGGTGCTAATTTCAAACTCCTTCGCTATTACTTGAACGTATACTTAAATAAATGTAATTAAACTTGATTGATTTCAACTTTAAGTCTGAATCGCGGCCTTTTCAAGGTTAACCTCAATCGTTTTTTATACAAAGGAAACAGGTCTAGTTCTTGTCACCTTGATGAACGCAGCACCTGGTTTAGTTCAAACCAGACTTTCTTTTTCTTTTTTATATTATAAAATTGGTTATTGAATAGTTGTACTGTTTTGATATGCGGTTGAAAAACCACTCGGTCAATGGCCGCTCTGTCTTTTTGTACTCGTCAAAACGAGCCTATGAGCCGAAGGTAATAAAACTGAAATATTATTTGGACATATTTTAATAAGAAATAGGTTTGAGAATGGCCTAGGCCTACACATAAAGGAAACCCTTGTGGTCAGTCGTCTTGTATATGGGGGGTCTAACAATGGCCGTATCCGGTATTATGATTATGTATTATTGCACCTAAAGGGACATACGTTTTCAATTGACTTAAAACATTATCCGTGGTCTACTACCGGTCTTAATAAACGGACACGGCGCAATGTCCAACGGACATGACGGACATGTACCGACCTTGCTATATCAACTATTAAGGACCTTGTATATAAAATTGATGTAAGAGATAGAGAGAGAGAGAGTGTACACAGCAGATCGAACGAACAAGGTCGTTCAATGTCCTTCGATTGTGATGTACTGTACAACAATTATAGAGAGAGTGATTAGCTAATGGGATACTCCCTTTCAAGTTTAAGGTTAGTCAAGTTAAAGATAGGTCATCCATGTTTATATTTAGAAGGTGATTCTTCTCTTATGCATGAATGCATGTTGAACAGAAAGACATCCATTATCCGTGTAGGATTCTGAGGTTATTGTCGAATATTTGTGGCCGTTTCCCACCGAAAAATGATAAATAGCACGCGACTTTTACACGTGTCCATTTAGACTGTCTTTTTCCAAGAATCCGGGGAAATATCGATCTATTTTTTGCTATATAATTTAAAGACGAACTTCTCGTGTGCCTGTAGGAGACAGTTTTTAAAGAGATGAAAATCAGGTGTTCACGTGCGTACCTCGTAAACACGCAAGGGGTGTAGCGTGTGTGACCGGATCATTTGCATATGTGTCCATTGCAAGTGCACGCATGTCTTTTAAGTATATATATATAGATAGATAGACAGATAGATAGATAAATAGATGGATGGATAGATAGATAGATAGACGAAATAGATAAATGGATATATTTATAGATAGATAGATAGATAGATAGATAGATAGATAGATAGGTAGGTAGATAGATAGATAGATAGACAGGTAGATGGATAGATAGATAGATACGCGGCCCTAAAGGCCGGCTAAATAAATAAATTCAATTCGATAGATAGATAGATAGACAGGCAGATAGATGAATAGATACACAGGTAGATAGGTAGATGGATTGATAGTTAGATAGACAGACAGAGAGATATATAGATAGATAGATAGATAGGTAGATAGATAGGTAGATAGACAGACAGATAGGACGACGTATTATACATTAACTGCTCCAATATTACTAAAAATAGAAAAAATAATCATTTACATGACAAGGTTAAAAAGCAATTCAGTTACATAACTAATATCTATCTATAAAAGGGCGCTGACGAGAACGCGTGTTTTAAAAACCGAAAAGTTATATTTAGTTTCTATATAAACAAGCCACGTGATTTCAAATGGTCAGATCTCTTTTTTTCTAAATTAACTTTCTGTGCCCTTTGCTACCTTTCCCAGCATTGTGCAACCATAAACCCTGATCAAATAAACCAACTCGTCGATTATCTAGCCATACCAAAAAAAGCAAGACATAACCGAGACTTTTTCAACTATAATATAGCCAGCCTTGGTAACAAGACAATCCCGACTATCTACCCTGCCCGATAACAAACACCCGATAAAAACTGGACAAGACAATCTGATTCACTGATTATTCCAATATGGACAGGTCATTTTTATCAAAAGTCAATTATAGACGGAATTTAAAAAAAAATCCGTAGGAAAATAAATAACTATGGAAAAGTTGTTCAGAAAAATATATATTTACCGGTTTTTATCTAATCTGCTCTAAAGGATCTGAAAAGGCGTTCTTTTTGTGTTGTTTATATTTTCCAGATGCCCTGGGTTACAATATCCTCGAAATATAAACCTTATTGACATTTTATTGGCAGGCTCTTTTGTGTTTATCTTAATGGAAGAAGATATAACACGCGTATGTATATCCTGGAAGTTTTAGTGGAACAAAAACGTCAGTTAATTGATTTGTTATTGAACGTTTTTCATTAGATGAGAATTGAAGTGCTTTATTGGTAGAAGGATAATGCGTGTATATAGGAGGTAGCATCTGTTATACAATTGCGTAATGATGCTCTTCGTTGGTTGTAATGCGATCGAAGGGGATTTCCTCTTTCTGGGTGAATGAGAGAAACGCGTGGACATCTGGTGAAGGAGCATCTTTATACGAGTTGAATTAATTACATCAAGTTGTAATACTGTAAGGGTTTATTACACTGAGTAATTAATTTGAAATAGTATAGTTTTAACACGCAGAATTTTACATAGTTGAGAAAATAGTTATCTGTGGGTTGTAAACTAAAGATTCACACGTAGATTCTTAGATTCTTAGACACTCGTCACAGTTAAAAAGCTTGGCTGTGAATCACTGAATCATGACTTGTTGGCTGACACGTGCCATACGGCGAGTTTTATGAGTCATTCGGAAAACTTGAATTTGGTGAATTAATTTAATTCACTAGTGACTCAACTTTTACGTCAACTTAATATGATTCACTATGGAAATCCTGTAACGTTGATTCCTGGGGAATCACACTTCAGTTAGATCGTTTTCAGAATATAACTCTTTTGAAATAAGATTTGGTGACTCACATGTGTTTCAGGAATCATGCAAGATTCCATTCAAAATTCTCATATTCCGGTCATGATTCTTAGTTTTCTATTCTTCTTAACTTATTTCGTTTCTAAAGTAAGATATAGTATGCTCACATACTGCAGGAATCATGCAAGATTCCTTTCAAGATTCTCACATTTCCAGTCACGATTCGAGGTTTTGGAAACAATTCTTTTACTCTTCTTACAGAACATTTCCGCGTTTTCACAAGATTCAATGATTCACACCTTAAGAATCATCCAAGATTCTGTTCCAGTCACGATTCCCAACTTTCGACAGATTCATCGAGTCTTTCCTTTAAGTTCATTCCCAGAATACGTGATTCATTATCATAAGACTAAATGATTCAAGTAACAAGGATCCACGCAAGATTCCTGTCAAGATTCCCATATTCCAGCCATCATTCCCAATCTACGAATACAAGATTCCTTCGCCCAAGTCTCAAACAACCCACTATTCGTACAAATGTCAAAGAATCAAATGACAGGAATCATGCAAGATTCCTACACGTACAAGATTCATGAAAATAGAGACAAAATCTGAAAGAAAAACAACAATGAGAAACGTTGCAGACCCGGGGGAGATTTCTCTGACCAAACCGCAAAAACAGTAGCTGGTATCATTATTTAAATAGCAGCACCAGGTGAGAAATTATCAGCAAGTCGTGTCTAAAAATAGCCAAACAAACAACACAGACAAGCCTCGGGCGCAGTCCACAACTAAACGAATCTACCGTGAATTGCGTCTTGTATGTAG
The DNA here is from genome assembly GCA_022114935.1 of Leptestheria dahalacensis. Classification (NCBI taxonomy): domain Eukaryota; kingdom Metazoa; phylum Arthropoda; class Branchiopoda; order Diplostraca; family Leptestheriidae; genus Leptestheria; species Leptestheria dahalacensis. The sequence continues at coordinate 70,451 of JAIQCU010000136.1, forward strand.
TCGCGGCCACTAGCCGTCTCCTGATACGTTGACACAGGTGCAGCACTTTTATACATCCCGCACCTGTTTAATTATAGACTCTGAAATAAATGCAATTAGAATCTTTTGGGAAAAAAAAAACTTGTACAAATAATTTAAACTCGATAAAAAGGATAATGCAATTTATCGAATTTTTTTTACAGTTAAAGCCTGTATTGACTTTTCACCTTATTTGATTTAATGGCCATAGGTTTATTTTATAGGGTGTACAAGTTATGATCAACTTAAATAATTCAATTATCTTCAAAACAGGTTATCATACTAAATTATACTTTACAGAAAACGAATATAATGGTTTGACACTTTTTTTCTCCACTACAAATGTTTATAAAACAGTTATTGTCGGTTTTATATTGTTTGAAGAGCCTGACCAACGCAGCGGGTAACTTTGAACACGCCTAGTATTTTTCTAAAATACTAATTTCAATAAGTAAATAAAAAACAGGTTTTTTGTTTGTTTCTTCTTTCGGTTTCTCTCACTCCTAGACGATGAATTGCACTTCTCCTATAAATGAAAAACATGAATTTTTATGATTACCGAAATATTTAGAATAATTTATTAACGATTACTTATTGATTAGTTTATACGAATGCTATTTTTAAAAAAAGCAATTCATTAATCGATAACGTTAATGTGGTTAAAATGCAGTACTTAATTAAACGTTAATCTTTTAAAAGAGACGATTCAACTTACTTTGAACACTGCGCTCAAAATGGCGGCTTCCTAAAAATAGACGCACACGTGGACAGGGAGAAAGCGTAACTCATTGCTTTAGGGCGATCTTGATCTGTTCGACTAGAACCATTTGTCTTGCCCAAAACCATCAATCGAAAACCAGATCAATTTCACTGAAATTTTAAATATAAATTACGAACTTTATAAGCTTATTATCAATTTTATCTGTGATTATATTTTACTGTTATAATTACTATTTATTACATAATTTCAGATATATTATATTACGTAATATCTACAGGTTATCTATTATATCAACTATTAATTTATAATACTATAAAAATATTCATGTAAGCATTTGGTTTTAAAAAAAAATATAGAAGTAATTTCCCAACATGTCAATATATACGTGAATACTACTCAAATATTTAATTCGACTTTATATTTAAATTCAATTTCAGGTATCTCGGTATACTGAGCGAAGCACACTTAAACTGTCCGCCCGGGGGGGAGGAGCCGTTTGAGGACATTCGAAACACTTTGGGATTTGGCTCAATAGAAAATGCTGACGTCATGGTCAGTTTCATGACATTCAGGCGACTAGTGGCGAGGAGGGAGAATTTCATGTTTAGCCTGCAGCTGCTGGTCATCTCGCTGCTGGTGCTCAGGGCCGCGGTGGCCGCTGCTGTCGACCATGAGGAAGAAACGACTACCCAAGTGCCGTTCTTCATCAGTGACGATTTCGATGACGACGACATGTGTTCCAGTGTCCAGCTGCCCAGAAAGTACCGACAGTCGACCTATCTTATATCGTCAGGTAACTCGATTGACTGTCGCGGTTAAATTAATTATCTTTCAGTTATGCTGTAACTTTAATTATATTTCCAAGTTTCTAACATGATTGATATAGTCATGTTATTTATTTAAAATTGTGTCCGGTGTTAATTACTTAATCCTGTTAAAATTTAAAATCATTGATAGTTATTCATTGTGGTCGTGTAACGAGAAGGCTTTTAATGAAGTCCGGAAACTTAATGAGGTGTTCGCATTAACACGGATTATAATATCCACAGCTTAGCCGTACTGTAATCATTATATCTTAATTAGAATTGGAATTAGTTGAGGCTATGTGAGAACCCAATTTGTTGCTTAATCGGTTACCGCTAGCCGGATACACTATAGCACGCGTAGCTTGGTTACCATGGCAACGTTTAATAGGTTTGCCATGAGGTAGAGTCTAATATCAAATTTTCAATTTCAGCGGCAATTGCTGTCGACAGGGTTGGAGATAAATTAAGCAGAAGGCCATGAATTAAACAATATGTTTTCGTCGGTTGCCATGGTAACAAATGAAGATATTTAACGGTCGGTTCGAACTATATTGGATTAAAAAGGTAGAGGAAAAATAGTTAAATATGATGTCAAGTTTAAAAAACCAAAAAATGTGTAGAAATTACACACCTGTCAGCATTTCACGTGAGCTTGGTATCACGTGTCCGTAAGAAAAATAATGGCACGTGATTCTTTTAACCACCAACAAGTAACCAATCAACGAATAGACGACACTATCTATCTAGGAATATAGAATTCTGGAAAAATACCAGTCATTCCAACTAGGATACGACCTTGCCATAGAAACGGGATTCTATAGAGTGTAACAGGGTTTTTTTTCTTTGCAATTTTCCCTCTCGGCAGAAGTTGCCGGTGCGTTAAGCGTTATTCTCGTTTAGCGGACCGTCAGAGAGGAAAAAGAGTACAGGAAAAATACAAACTTGTTTAATTCCCCACGAAATGGGATATAAAATGGTTAAAGTAATAGCCTGAGGCGAGAAAATGTATCCATAAAACGACACGTAATTCCGGGGACCTAGCTCATGTGCGATTAGTTTAAAGTTGAAGCGGTGGGCTGCAATTCCTCTCTTTCTCCCTTCAGAGACACGTGAACGCGTTCACGAGACCCGCTCGTTTCCAGGTTGATTTCCATTCTTTCAAAGTGCAAATGTCCTTGAAATCATAGACCCGTGGGAACCCACTGGAAATAAACGTTGAATTATTATCTACAGTGACCCTTCCGTGACGGTATGTTAGGATAATCACCAACCTCAAATAATAACAGTAAGAATAATAGTTGATGCTTGAACCTTTATCGTTAATAAATTAACACGTAGTGAAACTTATATTAGAACGGTTTGCTCTTTAGCACTCTAAATAGCCTCAGGGCAAATATCGAAGCCAGATAACCGATATACTTTAACCTTTATCTTAATAACTATAACTTAACAGATACTGAAATTTGATACCAAACATGTTTACTTTTAGCACTTTAAATAGCCCAGGGAAAGGGGGGAGGAGGGGCAAATATTAAGCCACGGAGATCAAAGATACCACTTCCCTAAAAACAGCTGACCTTTTATTTAGCCTCAGGGCAAACACCGAGCCAAGTAACCAATATACCCTTAACTTTATCTTAATAACGTATCAAGTGCCAAGGTTAGTCTTGACTTGAGTTAACTTCCTTGAGACTGAGGTCATTAGTGCGATTATAGGCCTTATGCATTATGACGGTTAGCCTTCCATAAGGCCTCATCTTTAGGTATAACAACAAACTTTTAACACTGAATTGTCATGCCCACTGCTTTTGGTGTCATAAACTTGTAGCTAGTCCAGACGAACGCAATCTTTGCGTGGTAATCTGACGACGGGGAAAGACTACACGATGCGATCATTGTCAAACCGTCAAGATGGCGGACACTTGCAAATGCATCAGCCCTCCATAATCTCGTCTTTAACATGCTTCTGCAGAAGAGGTAACAGAGGAGAACGCACCCATAACCATCGGCTACTTGAGCTCGTACCTGACCAGCAAAGTGACCCTGGGCGCCATCCCCTTGGCCGTGGAGGCCGTCAATGCGGACCCTTCGCTGCTACCGGGCCGCGAACTGCGCTTCGTGGCCGCCGATACGGGCAACCCGCGCAACGAAGAGATGGCGGCCTTGGCCATTCGTCGCATGACCGAACTGAGGGACCATAACGGAACTGTGGCTTTTATCGGACCCGATGGAGAGTGCGCTGCCGAGGCCTTAGTCTCCACTGCATGGAACTTGCCTATGATTACCTATGTGAGTATACTCGTAGTTTGGAACAAGTACTCATCTCAAGTTGTATATTAGATTCTTTAACATAATGACGAGGGGTTCGCAAGTTCACGGAAATGTGTTCGAGATTTAAATCCTCGAAGATTTTTTCGAGATTTTTGAGATTTTTGGAAGATTTTCAAGAGATTTTTGGGATTTTTTGAAAAGATTTCTGGGACTTTTGGAAGATTTTTAGAGATTTTTTGGGATTTCTTGAGATTTTTTGAGATTTTAAAGATTTTCAGGGATTTTTTTGAAAGATTTTTATGAGATTTTTGGCCGAAGTGTTCGAAGATTTTTAGACTTGCGAACCCCTCGCATAATGACGGTTAAATATTAGTATCAAAATTACAGTTAATTCGTGTGTTTATGATTTGTCGATTTTGTCTCTGCGGTTAATATTTCTGTAGTTTTTCCCAAAATGTGATCATGTTAACTTGTATAGTAGATTCTTTAACTTTATAAAGATTAAATATTGGTGCTTCAAGTTAACGTTAAATTTGTAGTAGTATGTATATTGAACTTGCCTATGATTACTTATGTATTTCAATTTTTCCAACATGAAATCACAACAACTTGTATTATAGTAGATTCTTTAACTAACTATAGCATTCAATAAATATTAATTAAATAATTGCATTTGGAAATTAAACTAGATAGCGAAAATTAACACGTAATAGATGCAACCTGCTCGTTTACTATAGTTTCTATTTTTAACTGATGTAACTCGTTATAACATGATTCGATCATCGTACTTGAAAAATCAAGTTTAATATAACTGCGATTGTATTTCCAGTGTAATATGGATAAAGGGTAGCACTGGTTTAATTCATTCACACAAGCTATATATACATATGATGTTTAGTATGCTCGTCACGTTGTCGTTTTAAAAGGAGATGTTAGTGAGGCCAGTGAAGCACGTAAAAGCTTCGTGTTCGGATATGCATTCTAAACATGCTCTGAACCAATCGCTTTTTTTCGCCAAGGCTACCGTGAACCTCTTTCAAGTTAATTGCCTTGATCCTATCATTTCACTCTCTGTATTTATATCTTTCTAAACTATAATTTTCCCTAAAATTCAGACTTTGAAGAAGTAGGTTAACGGAACCAGACATGACAGCAATATGAACGATTAATGTACAATTATATATTAATATTTTAATATTGATCGATATAAATAAGTATAATTTGATAAGTGTTAAAGTTAAACACTTAATATGTGAATTGAAAAAGAAGGGGGGAAAATCAAGGTGATTAAAAAAATTGTTGTTTACCAACTGTGACGAAATATCTTGCGTAAACCGGCGAAACTACATTCTGGTATCGATTTTAGAAAAAAAACAACAACAAATATTTACGGTAAGTTGTAATTCTAGTTTTTTCTGTAAGTTCATACATAGCCACGAAAATTCTCTCAATACTTAAAAAATAAGTTAAATTTGGTTAATTTCTCTTTTTCATTACGTAATGACTTATAATTTATCTAATATCGACACAAGCTCTTTATTTATAATTGGTTCATTTTTAGTAATAATTAATCACTTGATTAAATTTGATTTCTAGCTAGTCAGTATGGTTATCAACAGATCCGTCTTCAAATAATACGTCTTAATTAACGTTAAATATTCATATTTTTTATTAATATTCAATCCAAGTGATAACTTATGTATTGTTATTAAGTTAAGCTGTTTTTTTTAAATGGAAGAAAACAGGATTATCTCAGATCTCGGGCTTATATGCCCAAATCCGTCAACCAGGTGGCTATTAAAAATTCCCGGTATAATCACACAGCACGGGAAATTTTGCGATTCCTGCAAAAGTCCGGTTATATCTACGCCGTACGCTTCGTTTTAAAAATGCTATAAAATTGAATTTCTGGAATGTGTAAAGACGGCCCTCTTTGTGATAGACTCCCTCGTGTTTGATAGGTCGTAAAGAGGGGAGCGTTTTTGAGAGGATTTCTCGTCGAATTGCAGCTTTTTCAAGCAGCGCCGCTGCTTTCTTTACGCAAAAAGCGGACGTCCTGGATTTACGACTTATAATACCACGGCGAAAAATTTAATTTCCCCCAGATTTTCCGAGACATTTTTGAAAAGGAATGAGCTTTTAACGTCTGACAGAACGTAAATGTCTCAAATGTTAACCGTCAGTTTTATAGTCACCATCATATTAAAAACGTAAAAGCCCTGTTTCTGTTGTGGATACGATGTCTGTCTCATGAGCATCGTATTTTATATGAATATAAAATTTATCTGTTATCTAGATAAATAAATCACTTTTATTTCTAGTATTATAGATTTTGAAATCTGATTGTAAACTGTATTTCAACTGAAAATTATAAATTCTTCACAGACCTTTCTCATCTACTCGAGTAGTTAACCATTTATTTTACTACTTGATAGTTTTCGATCCATTATTTTCAAAGACACGGGCAGACCTTTTACTCAAAGATGCAGACGGACGGATTAACAGTTAGACAGACAGATGGATAGATAGATAGATAGACAGACAGACAGATGGATAGATAGATAGAAAGAGAGGTAGACGGATGGGTAGATAGATAGATAGGTAGATAGATAGACAGGTAGTTAGATAAATAGATAGTAATCGGCAGGTAGATAGACAGGTGGATAGATGAATAGATAGATAGATAGGTAGGTAGATAGATAGATAGACAAGGCAGATAGATAGACAGACAGATGGATAAATAGGACCCAGAGAACAAATGCCGGGTTGGATGGAGGAATAACGGAGGAATGATTCTTTAATATTATTATTTTTGTCTTCCTTGCAAAGAAATGCGCCGATACTATGGACTCCGGTAAACAAGCGCATTTCACCTTCACCCGCACTCTACCGCCGTCGTCCAAGATTTCCAAGTCGGTGATTGCCCTGCTGAAGAGATTTCACTGGAACAAGTTGATCATCATCGTCAGCAAAAAAGCTGAATGGATCCAAATCACCGACGCTGTCAAGGTAGAAATTTGCCCTGCTTTTCAATTTACCCACCGAGTCATCCCTTCATTAGAACTTTTTGTCTACCGCTTCTAGAAATTGGCCAGTCAAAAGGATATCCACGTGACGGATGTCATCTTCGTCGACGATTACATCCCCAGTCACATAAGTCAACTGGAGACCATCGCCAAGGCAACCTACACAAAGACCAGAGGTATGTCGCTCTTCCTTTACGCACGTTACTTTGATTCCACCGGAAGTAGTGGTGGAACTTGTGGAATTCCAGCCTTCCACTAAGAATCCAAAGAAACCATTATAAATGCCCAATTACGCAGTTTGGGCATATAAAGAATAGCAATTACAGATTACATGAAATAACTTACCGTTGAAATTAAGGGTTTGAAATAGAAATGATAATTACGGGAATAGGATAATTGTGTCAAATTATCTGATAAAATTTAACGTGAGAATTTTTTTATGAAAAAAAATCTTTCGAGTGCGTCTAAAAGCTCTCTAACCCAACCAGTCACGGAAAATATTTTTTTTCTAAGGAGTTAATTCGATATTAATTGCCGACGCCAAGGTTTTCCTTCGTAACTCGTTTCGGGCAGTTGCCATGGAAACCAATCAAGAAAATTGCGTTAACCAATTTTAAAAAAATGCTCTAAACCGATTTATTTGGTGGGCAGTAAACGCATTTTGAGCGTTAAAGGCGACAATATCCCTTTTTTAGACAATATCCCTTACACGAAGAGAAGATGGCCTGAAGAAACGTGCTACTTTGGTTACTGAGCAATTCTGCAGAGGATACTGTCTCTTTGTAACCAAAAGGGAGCCTAGGTATTGACTCTTTCACTCTTAAACTGTTCGTGGAGCATTGCAAGTTATAGTGGAGCAATGTGGAGCAATTATGGAGCTAGGTGGAACTAAGTGGAACACTCTAAATGAACGAAATTCTTCAGTTTGATTGAAATATTCGGTTCGATCCTGACTAAATCACGAAGCACATGCAAGTTATGTATGTCTGGTACTAAGAAAATGGACGCTAAACATTAGTAATACGTCACTTGAGACGTCTTATAATACTGAATTACGTCTAAACCAACTGAAACTTCAAATGACAAGAATAACTAAGTAAGCTGATTATAGTTAACAATGACTCATTTTCAGCAGTAGTAATACGCGTATTGAGACAATCTTTGTGTGAATTTCTGTTTGGCATCGTAAAAGGGAAATCAAAACTTTAAATCACGTTATGTTTATTCAGTTAATACTTCCATTTGCTGGCGATTATTGAGATCGGGCTGGTTGTCGTCACGTAGGACCAACCGTAGCGTTTAGGGATCCAGCGATCGCTGTTTATCTTTTCCATTAATCCATAAAGAAGCAGGAGATCCTGGCTCTCTTGTACAACGCGAGGTTGTCTGGCCGCCATTGTGTACAAAAGGGTCGTGTTCATTTGCCTAAAGAAAGAGATCTTCGACAAAAAGATCCTGACACTATCATAAAGCATCACGTCATCAACTTACAATACAACTAACTTACTTTACTTATTACTATATTACTTATAACTAATTACTTACTTATTACTAACTTACTCATTTTTAAAGGGGAAATTCAATTTCGTCATACAGATGATAGTTTAATTAAAGTTAGTAATAGTCTGATCAAGTTTGATTGGTTTATGTAATAAAAGAGTCAACTGTGTCGCTTGGCTTGTTTTGGTAACTCAAGAGTACAAAGCGGTGAAACTAGGTTGGTAATATTAGATGCACAACCTTAAGCAAATACTATTGTTGATCTTGTTTTGATTGATATAATGTCAGGTCAGTGAAGATTAGACTTAGACGCTCTTTTGGTTTAAGTGACATTTGATAGCAAGACTATAATTTTACTGCAATTAAAAGCAAATTAATTACAGTTAGAAATGCAAGCGATCCTCTTATAGTTTAGCAGCAATTTTTCACTTCATCAGCAATCATTCACTTTGAGTAATTGTGATAAAACATTATATGATATAAATGAATGTACCGAAACTAATTAAGGTGTTAAAGTAGGATAAGATTACTAATTAAAAAAATATGTTATTTCTTTAATATGATAGACGTATGTTATAAAATATAAGATAGTTAAATATAGGGCTGTACAGCTCACGCATCAGATAGCTGGATGCATAGATAGACCACCAACCACCACCAAACCTTTAAAAATTAAAAAAAAATCTAATATCCCCGTCTCTCCAGAAACCAAACATCAACAACCATTATTACAATATCCCATTAGACTTCGCTCTCGTATTACATGGTCTCATCCTCTAAAAAAGTAGTCAACAAGGGGCCTTAATAAATATTTGGTATTGAAATTCACCAACTGGCAACGGTGTGTAACCAGCTAAAACCAGCAGACGAACCCGTAACCTAACTTCCTTTCTTTCCAACCTATAGTTTCAGCGACCAAATTTGACTGTAAATCGATTATATTGGTGTTGCTACGAATGTCGCAAACCAAATCGGATGTTCTCCTGTCGGGAGGCGAAACTAAATTTTCACTGCGCGTTGCCTGAAATTCGATTTCGATCGTCTGTTGGCGTATCCTGCTTCTAGCGTTTAATGTTTAAAAACGGGAAAGGTTTAAAGATATCGATGATTCTTGTAATCTTATATCTTCTGATAAGTATAAACCTCAGGAAAATAATTTAAACAACCTTCTACTGTACTGATAGGAAAGACACGGGAATCCTCGTGAAAGTCTGTGGATTGTTTCGGTCAAATCCTCTTTAGTTTCGCTGAAAATGGAAGCCTGTTATATCCTATAGCTCAGCCGTTTTTTCCTATTTCCTAGAGATTAGAATACGTGCCGATATAGGGTCATTCGGAACATTATCGATCATGCTTATTGCTGAGTAGCATCGTGGCGAACCATCATTGATTGACGTCCTTGACGATAGCGCGCGCGGGGGAAAATGGGAAACCGCGTCATTCTTTCGCGTATGGTTTTCATTACGCCGCTTTGTTATTAACTCACCGTCCCGCCGACAGACCCGAGACGGTGAATCCTCTATAGAATGTTGAATTACCAAAAATAAATAAGATAAAATAATATAAGACGGTGGCCTGCAATACATCCAATTTGTGGAACCACTTTGAGGAAGTCAAGAAGCCGTGTCGTTGTCATGGAGATTAAAAGTCGGGGATCAATTTTTCAAGCGTCGGGACTAATTCCATCAGAAATGCATTAAACCAGTGTCACACTGAACTGAAATGGATTTTTATTTACAATGTATTTTTTCATTATATATTATTGTTATCAGTTTTTATTCTGCTCTATTCTATCCTTTTATACATAAATTACCATATTTGTTATATATTAATGTATATGTTCAATTATGATTGTTTTTTCCAGTTTACCTGTTTATTGGAGAACACATCGCATTGGTCGACTTCGTCAAAACCCTGGACCAAATGAAAATCCTCAGCGGCGGTGAATACATGGTTATCTCCATTGACGATTTCAGCTACGATCCCGAGACCAATCAAACGGATCAGTACATTAGTCGAAGTAAATATCTCATTATTCATTACATTATGATTCTGTAACATTTGATGCATGACTTAATTCACTTTAACACTAAAACTTAATCACAGTAACCTGAATATACAAGATATTTGAAAGGTCACAGGAGTCTAATATTCGTTGTTTATTAGATTACCTCGATCCTTGGCTCTCGAACGGCGGTAATTTGACGCAGGCTTTTCGCTCCGTGCTGAAAGTGACTCCGTCGCACCCCCGCAATCCCAGCTACAAGTACGTCGTCTATTTCCTTTCTTATTTTATATAAATAAATCTTAATGACGTGAAATTAAGGTTATAAACTAAAACGCTGTCTATTATCTCGTGTAGGGAGATCCTGCATCAGATCCGTCACTATTCAACCAAACCACCATTTTGCGTACCCTACCTGGAGGAGATATTCCGCACCATTGAGGTAGATTGCACCAATCTAATTAACTTTAATGTCAATTTCATGTAAGGCTGAAATGTAAGATCGCTACTGCAGTTTTTTTTATATTAGCAAATGTCCCAGCCATTTTTCAGGTTAAAAATGAAAAGATTCAGTAAATCTAATCAGTCGGTATATAAATTAAGATTGAGATATTGTTACAGTTTCGTTGAGAATGAGTAAATACAACATATTAATATTTTAAAAAAAATTAAAGTGAAGAATCTACTACCTGAGATAGGTAGATAGATAGACGGATGGATGGATGGATGGATGGATGGATGGATAGATAGATAGATAGATAGATAGATAGATAGATAGATAGATAGATAGATAGATAGATAGATATAGATGGACAGACAGATAGAGAAATGGATAGATAGATAGGTGGATAGACAGATAGCTAGATAGATAGACAGAACGATAAACAGAATATAGATAGATAGATAGATAGGTAGATAGACAGACAGACAGATAGATGGGTAGATAGCTAGCTAGCAAGATAAGTAGTTAATGTTTAAGAAATTGAAGAGCTAATGTCTATTTATAGCTTGTATTGAAGAGTTATTATTAGAGAGCTAATATTTAATTTAATTTGACTTCATTACAGCAGCCTGTGTGGCTTAACGATTTACACTTTGATATGTCCAAGGTTCCTGTGTACGCGGCTTATGCTTACGACGCGGTTATGATCTACGCACGCGCCCTTACAGAAGCGCTGCAAGCCGGTCACGACCCCCGTAACGGTACCGCGATCCTGGAACGGATCAGGAATCGTTCCTACCATTCGATTCTGGGATTCGATGTAAGCTTTATTTATTTATTTTCTATTTTCTATTTCTAGTTTTTGTTTATTCATTAATGGAAATAAAAAGTTGGTTTGGCTAATCGCTAGTTGATTGCTGTTGTTGACCATATATTTGATTAATGAATCTTCTCAAGGTCTTCATTGATCACAACGGCGACGCTGAAGGCAACTACACGGTGGTAGCAATGATGCCCCAAGGTCAAGGTCAAGGTCGCCGTCTTCATACGGCAATGAACATGCAACCGGTTGGCTATTTTGAAAACAACGTGACGGGGTCCTTCGGCGATGATTTACCAGTTAGTAACAGTTCTTTTATTCACGCAATTCACTTTTTGATGTGCAAATCTTAATAGACAAGGTTATTTATTCTGTTCGTGGTTCTATAAATGGCAACTTAAATTGAAATCAGTAATATTACAATTCAATATGTACATTGCATTTATAATATTTTTTTATTTAAAAAAGATTTTAAAACCGACATACCTTTTTATGATAATAAATTCATCTTTTAATTGATCACTATAATTTTAATTCTTTTCTTAACTTACTTAAATTGATAAAGAAACACAATATGGCATGTTATATTGTTGAACTAACTGGATTTCATGTAATCATGTTCAGTTTTCTATAATAATTACACTTTCAGGTATTCAAATACTTGGACGATTCATTGCCGATTCAATGGGTCGGCGGCGCTCCTCCAATAGACGAACCTCCGTGCGGTTTCGATTACGAAAAGTGCTCCACTCCCGACTGGAAAACGATCCTCATCTGCGCTGCATCGGTCGTCGTCCTGACCGTCATTATCAGCCTAGTCTTCAGGTGATTTTATTTTCCATAATACGATAGCATTATCATTCAAATATCATAATAATTTCAATACGATATCATACATTCAAAGTAATAGTGTAATGCTATTATAACTCTAGAAAGAACAATTAAATAATCGTAAAATTTCGGAAACATTTAAATGTAGAAATTTAATTAATAATCTAAATTAATAACCTAAATTAACAGAACTGGTATATTTTTGGAAAACATATGTAATGCATTAATAATTAATTCTATATATTAAAATAGATACTAATACATGAATATATTTAAAATATAGTAGAAATTGTTGCTTATTTGTATTAATAAAATATAAATTATATTAATAAAATAAATACTGATCAAGTACAGAATAAAAATATGAATAAAAAACAGAACTTACAATCAGTTAATACATATAGTTGAATTAAAAAAAATAGATCTAAACTAATTAACGTTAAATTTATAGTATCTTTTTTTTTACATCTCAAGGTTATAAAAATAATGATGAAACGAGTAAATGGAATTACCTTTCTCCGCACAGGCATTACCGTTACGAGCACAAGCTGGCCTGCCTCTTGTGGAAATTGGATATCCGCGAGGTGATTCCCGTTGCGCTGGATCACAACGACTCGGGATCGGCCGATTTGCCGCAGAATCACGTCGTCTCCCGCCTCTCTTTACTGCTACCGTTCGGTAACCATGGCAACAATAACAACCTGAGTCGAAGAAACACTCCCGATTTCCCCGTCGATCTGGGTTTTAAGAGGGCTTACACCACCATAGGGCTTTACCGAGGCACCGTAGTGGCCATTAAGGTGATCTCCAGGAAAAACATTGACGTTACACAGGGCATTCGCAAGGAACTCAAACTGGTAATCGAATTCTCCGGCATCCCGTACCATATTTGTTTACATCAATTACATCTTATTCCGTTATTGTTATCTACATAGTTTTTAATTTTTAATTATTTTAATTGTATTATTATATTTATTATTAATAAATATTTATTATCGATCTGTCGACCTATCTGTCTATCTATCTGTCCATCTGTCTGTCTATCTCCCTATCTATCTAACCACGCTATTTATCTGTCTATCTACATATCTACCTGTCTATCTACCTATCTGTCTATCTATATACCTACCCATCTGCCTATCTATATATCTACCTATCTATCTGTCTATCTATCTACGCATCTGTCTATCTGTCTATCTATCTATCTATCTATATATCTACCTATCTACCCATCTATCTATCTATCTACTCATCCGTCTAAGTACCTACCTATCTATCTATCTATCTATTTATCGTTTGTCTATTCATCTATTGCGTCTAAATTTTTACGCTCCTGGAACTGTGTTATCCTGGAATTGTATTAATCATATATTCATGGCTTATTAGAGTTATTCCTTTAGAATTTTTCTTGAGTTTGATTCAAAACAAGTATTACTTAAGTATATTAAAATTGGGCTTGCTCAGATTCGAGAATTGCGCCATGAGAACATTGTCCCTTTCATCGGCGCCTCGGTGGATCACGGCGGAGTTTACATCCTGACGGGATACTGCGCTCGCGGGAGTTTGCAGGACGTACTTCGCAATCGTGATTTCCCGCTGGATACCATGTTCGTCGCGTCCCTTGTGGCTGACTTGATCAAAGTAGGATTACATTTAAAACTAATTATGAATTAAGTTATATTTCTTTTGGGGACTGTAATTGCGATTAACTGAAATTAGTTAACCAGACGCGTTTTCTTTATAATACTTAATCGGGGGATTAATAATACGACTAACTGAAATGGTTCTAATGACCTTCATGATTAACTATTAATTTGCTTAATTAATATTAGTTTTCCGTATGTGATCTAGGTTAATATTTATTAGCTTAAAGTTAAACGATAGCAGAGAAAATTTATTTACAGTTAAAACAGATTTACTGTTATTTTTCGTGGTTTACGGGACGTCTTACAGGGAAAGCTGCCCAGCAAACAGTTGTGTGTCCTTTGTCAACGTTTTGTTGCCTCTCGAGGCGAATTTGTCAATTTGCTTATCGATTCACACGTTCTTCTTGGGTCAATAACAAACATTCCAATCCATTCTTAGCTTTCTTTATAATCAATACATCTTTGATAAACTTTAACTTTCTTTTTTATTAGAATATTATATATTGTGGAACTTAAATGTGAATTTCCATTTTTCTTCATTAATTTGAATTGCTAAATAATTTTCAAAGGGGATGCTGTTCCTCCACGACAGCGAGGTCGTCTCGCACGGCAACTTGAAATCGTCCAACTGTCTCGTCGACTCCCGATGGGTGCTGCAGATCACCGACTTTGGTATCCACGAGCTCAAAGGTTTTCACTAGTTGAATTTCCTCTTGAAAACTTGATTTCCTCAATTGCGAAAATTTCAATAAGAATTTCAATCATCCGAAATATGATTATTATTCGCGTCCTTCAACGATATTTGCGAATGTTCTAAAATATTTTATCAAATATTAAATATATATCAATATATTATAGTTCAGAGAGGCTAATTGATTCTTCCCATCAATTAAGTAGCTTTTTAATTATTCTTAAAAATAAATCAGTATTTGATTTATTTATTTCCCTGTTTACTTCTGCGACGCGTTCAGAGAATTACGAGGCGCACAAGAACGCCACGCAAGCGGAGAAATTGCTGTGGAGAGCGCCGGAATTGCTTCGAGATGCCAATGCCCCTCCGAGGGGCTCACAGAAAGCTGACGTCTTCTCCTTCGGCATTATACTCTACGAAATCTTCGGCCGGAACGGACCGTGGGGAAAAGCTCAGATGCCCGCCAAAGGTACTTATCTCGCAAGCATTTTTATCCTCCTAGCACTTACTCTGAAGCTAAAGTCCTTCTCGTACGGTTCAACTATTTAAGAGTAATATTAACAGTAAATACAATGATAGTAATTAATAATAATATTAATGAATAATTCAATGAATGAATACATAACTCGTTTTACTAATATTCACGAGCAGCCAAGCCAATGTGTAATGGGGTAGTAAACCTACTTTAGCACTAATTTGAATGATCTTTTACACTAATTTATAAAGTAGTTGAAATCAAATTTCATGTAGTGAAAGTCTGCATTCATTTACAGAGATAGTGGAGCGAGTGAAGCGTCCGCAATGGTTCGGCTACTCCATCTTCCGGCCGCCGACGTCGCAGCTGAAATGCCCGGAGTACGTGGTGCGCTGCATGCAGGACTGCTGGCACGAACTGCCCGAACTGCGGCCGGATTTCAAGAGCGTCCGCACCCGCCTCAAAGAGATGGAAGCTGGATTGTAATTCCGCATACAATTTCCCTCTCTCTTTTGCCTGTCATTCGATGAGTAGACGGATAATTAACTTAATGAACTCAGCGCGCTTAATCAAATTCAAAATTAATTAGAATTTAAAGCAGAATAAGAATATTGTCCTTTTAATTGCAATTTCTATTTAACACAGGTGGAATACAGTTAACTAATTTAATTAAATCATGTTAAGGCGATCAAATTAATTCAATATACTTATGTTAAAGTTGATTGAAATCTAGCTTAACATTGTAGCTGTAAATTTACTGTAAGTAATACTCGTTGTAAGTGCAATTAAGTTTGAACCGTGTTAATGACATCAGTTTTTCGTTTTAGGAAACCCAATATCTTCGATAACATGATATCCATGATGGAGAAGTACGCCTACAACCTGGAGGGACTTGTCCAGGAACGAACCATCCAGCTGATGGAAGAGAAGAAGAAGACTGAAGCTCTTCTACATCGAATGCTTCCAAAGTAAATCCTTTTTAAAAATCTATTTCATCTATTTAATTAATAATCTTACATAATTTAAATTATTCCTGTTTGCTTGATCACTTTTAATTTTTTATTTCAGTTTGGTTATTAAATTAATTTTAATTTGTATATAATTAATTGCCGATTTTTTAATTATTATATTTTTTGTGCTACTCAGGCTGCGTGGGAATTATTTGTATTATTAATTTAGGTTAATTTATTATTAAATATTATATTAATCTGGACTTGATTTCAATTGGTTATTGTGAAAATAGGTCCGTTGCCGAGTCGCTCAAGAGAGGCGAACCCGTCGAGGCTGAGAGTTTCGATTCCGTGACCATCTACTTTAGTGATATCGTCGGATTTACTGCTCTTTCAGCGTCCAGCACGCCGCTACAGGTTTCCATTTGATTTTTCCTTGTTTATCTTCAGTTTATACAATAAAGACATGATTTAAGAGTGTATAATAATCATAACAATAATAATATTAATTATAGCTCAATAATAGTTAATATAAAAATAATCGTTTCCTTTCCCGTGGTAAATCTGACTGTGGAATTGAGCCTTGGCCAAGAAGAAAAAATGAATCAAATAATAATGAATAATAATAAATACTAATGAAAACATAGTACTACCCTCACCGAGGAATAGTTTGTCTCCATTGCTTTCTTTTCTGCACCACAGTACAGTAGCTATAATTTAATTCAGTTTTTGTGTTCGTGATTTTCAAATCTCGCAGTGGTTAGTTTTAGGTAATCTGGCTTTGTCTGCCGTACTTTAGATCCCATTTAAATAATGTTTAGTGAATGAATTGTCCTTTTTAATTGCTACGTGTGTTTGTGAGTAGCAATCGAATGAAGATGATTCTAAAATTATTTATTAGCTGGAAAATTTACAATTGAAAAGAGGGCGAAATGTAGAGTCGACTCATGTACGACACGTGGGTACGCAGTTGAGTCAATCGCCATTGAAAAGAGCGCCAGAAGTCGAGTCGACTCATATTCGATACGTCGGTACGCAGTTGAGTCGACCGCAGTTGAAAAGAGCGTCAAAAGTTGGGTCGACTCATATACGACACGTGGGTACGCAGTTTAGTCGGCCGCAGTTGAAAAGAGCGTCAAAAGTTGAGTCGACGCATATACGACATGTGGGTATGCAGTTGAGTCGACCGCAGTTGAAAAAAAGCGTCAAAAGTCGAGCCGACTCATGTACGACACGTAGGTACGCAGTTGATTGGTCCACAGTTGGAAAGAGCCCGAAAAGTCGAATCGACTCATGTGTGATTCATAAGTACGCATTTGATTGGTCCGCAGTTGAAAAGCGCGCGAAAAGTCGAGTCGAGTCATATAGGACACTTGGGTACGCATCTGATCGGTCCGTAGCCGAAAAGCGCG
>JAIQCU010000137.1:0-55890 GCA_022114935.1 Leptestheria dahalacensis
CCATTTTTTAAATGAATGGTAACAAAGTGATCGAAAATGGAAAGAACGCCAGGGTCCTCGAGCACGGTCAGCAGCTCTTTCGAGTTGTCATCCTCACTTGTGACGATCACGACAAAGATGGCCTTCCTCTGCTGGGCGGCCACAATTGCCTCGGGAATGGAGCCGGTAAACCACTTCATTCTGTCTGATTAATCTTCTTTCGATGAAAGGAACTGGCCTAAGTGCAGACAGAGTAAATCAGAATCTGAAAAACTGCGCATGAATAAGGACTGTTTAATGTTTATTTTAAAACTTCAAAAGACAACAGTGAAGTGAAGAAAGAAGTAATATAGGACTTTTGACGGTTTAATATCTAATTCAAGCAAATTAATTGTTTGATTCCCTATGATTAATGTAGTACCGTCGAAGAAACTTCCGGATATTGGAAAACGTCACACGAATTTTACTTGCGACAGTGGATGATCACAACAAACCAACAGGATAAGAATCGATTAATTACTAACGTGTAACGATAAAGAACAAATCAATACTTAGAATTTAAGCAAAGAATTTGCAATGTAATCATTTGAATACTATTTTCTCAGTGTTGAAAAAAAAATAACATGAATTGATCTATTTAAACAAAAGTTTACAAAGCAATCCATTGATTGTGTTTATTTTACTTTATAATTTTGTATAATTCATGATTACCACAGTATTTATAATTTTTATTACTTGAATATTTAGACTATATAATATATGTTTTTTACAATGCAATTGTACCGAAATAAAATATCAGGAATTTACAGTTTTAAATGCAACTTTTAGTCCAGGATCCTAGCAGAAGGAGGCTCCGATGGCCCGTAGTTGAATGAAGAATTCTCCGCCATCTTTGCTCTCGATACTCAGCTGGCCGGCTGGATACCCCTGATCAAAATGGCTTCGAAGTTCCTCAACTCCTCTGCAATTAAGGCCACGGTACGTACATTTCACACCTGTTTCATATGAAATGCATTTCATAACATATCTGAATACAACAGCGCGGCTATGCTGCCCAGGCTGCTGCCAAACCTAAGGCTGAGTCGCAGCAATCCTTCCTGAGGCCGAGGGAACCTCTGAAGACGACCACAGTGAAAAATGGACTCGTTGTTGCTTCTGTCGAGACCAATGCACCAATCTCCCAGGTTGCCATCGCTTACAGGTACTTCTTTTTCGACATTCCGCTCTTTGTCGCGTGTCAGTTGAATTGATCTTCAATCTCTGCATATAACAGGGCTGGCTCTCGTAACGAAACGGCTGACGCTGCTGGAGTTGCTCACACTCTGAGGGTTGCCGCTGGACTAACCACCAAGAACTCGACCCAGTTTGGCATCACCCGCACACTTGAGCAGGCTGGAGCCTCCCTGACCTGCACCGGTGGCCGGGAACACCTGCTGTATTCTGTGAACTTCACCCGCGATCAAGCGTAAGAATGAGATATGTGGCTACTGCAAATTTTACTGATAGTGAGAATCTACAGAGATGAGGTTCTACCCAAACTTGGTGATGTCGCTACTCGTCCCGCATTCAAACCATGGGAACTTGCGGACAACACGGGACGCGTCCAGCTTGATTTGGCTACTCTGGAGCCTCAGGTAATCACCACTACGCATTCAGTCTAGCAAATATCAATTCATTATGTGTTAATAAAGGAAATTTGACGTTATATACTGTAACTGTTTTTTGTATCGTAGACGAAAGCTTTGGAGCTGCTACACAAGGCTGCGTTCCACTCTGGACTAGGTAACAGCCTCTTCTGTCCTGATTACATGGTCGGTAAGCACACATCAACCATGCTGGAGAACTTTTTCAACTCTAACGCCATCGCCAACAATGCTGCCGTTGTGGGTATCGGCATCCCGCACGAGGCTCTGGTTGCTTTTGCCCAGTCCTTGCCGCTCCAGGCCGGTCAAGCACCGTCTTTGGCTGCTTCCAAAGTCCACCCCAGTGAGGTGCGCATTGAAGCTGGCGGACCCGTCGCCTTTGTCGCCGTAGCCACCGAAGGAGCCTCCACCGCCGACATCAAGAAACTGCTGACCTTTGCTCTGTTGCAACGTGTCTTGGGAACGGGCCCATGCACCAAGCGAGGTGTCTCTAGTGGCAAACTGCAGCAGGCTGTAGCCGCTGCTTCCCAGTACGCTGCTGTCAACGCAGTCAATCTTAGCTACAGCGATTCCGGCCTCATCGGCTTTGTCGCTGCCGCCCCCGTAGCTGATGCCGGAAAGGTGGTCAGCGCTGCGGTTAAAGCGCTGCGATCAGTGCAGGTATCCCTTTTTTCCTACGATGTGCGATTCCGTGATGTGACAACTCCTGTTTTAGGTAAACGCAGAGGACTTGGCCCGTGCCAAGGCCCAGCTGAAGGTCGACCTTCTCCGTGCTGAAGAATCCAGCTCAGGTCTTCTGGAAGAAATGGCTCTCCAGGCTGTTGCGCGCAAAGATATCACCCCCGGGGCTGATTTGCTGTCAGTTGTCGATCAGATTAGTGCTGCTGAAGTCAGTGCTGTAAGTTGATTATCCAAGTGGAATTTGTGCCTTTTTCAAAATGGAATTATTGTTTCTCAGGCCGCGTCCAAGGTGAGCTCTGGAAAACTGGCTGTCGGTGCTTATGGCAACCTGAGCACCACTCCTTACCTGGATGAATTGTAAAAGAGAATTTATGGGCCTGTAAGAAGAGAACTGAGTGAACTCGCCAGTTAGACATGTAGTTGATTAAATAAAGGTGAAAAACTATTGATTGACACACGTAAAAACAGCAAAAGGAAATCATTAGCGCCGAGGATGGTCTGTTTCACCTCAGTTTGCAGACAATACAAAAGGTGTACAGTACAACATGTTATGGCCTGTGTCGCATAGTTTCTTGTGCTTCAAACAATTTATGTAAAGCAGTTTCGTGATTGCCGAGTTTATGATTACTATTTTAATATTAGCTGCTGTAATTCAACATGGAAAGACGGTCGACAGAAGTTATCGTCGAAGCAGAAAACAGCTTTTAGTGTCAGTGCAAGAGCCCAACTCAAGCTTGCGAATAATTGACCAGTTTAATTGATTACTTACATGGTATGGAAAAGATTATCTACGAGTTGCTTATTGAACTATTGATTCCGCAGTTTCAGATGACTATTTTGGTCAAGTTCATCATCTATTTAATTGAAATTGAAACTATCTTTGTGTAAATCAGTCAGGTACTAGGATTATTTGCAATCCACTCTTATGGAATGTAAGAGCTAGTTGAAATTGACAAATTGATACAAATCTTGATTCAGGTCGGATCCTTTAGCTTTGATTGGCATCAATTTGAAAGTAATCGAATCAATCCGGCCATTGATATTTAAGATTACTTTTTTAAGATGAAAATTATTTTAGCCAACTGGAATACATCAATCCGACTAACTGGGCATAATTGACAGAAAAGAACATTCTATCTTAAGTTCCAGTATCTTAATTAAGTAGTTGGAATTCCTTAGGTATCTTTAGTTATAGACACTTTGAAGTGTATATCTCCAAACGCATAAATCACCAACTGGATCATAACATTAACACATAACTAAATATTAAATTCCTTTTTGCAAACGATTCATACAATTTCAATTCTTAGTGTAGTGGGTAACTGTAGTCAGTACCAAATGTCGCAGGATAAAGGGAAATATATCCTGAATGTTAAATAAACGGTTGTTACGACCACATCAATGATTCTGACGTCAATATTGAAATAATTATTGTAATAGCTATTATCATTATATAAGTTAATTTTAGATTAAACGTTATAATTACACGTAACGCCCATGACCGCCACCTACCGGTGCAGAGGTTCATGCACTAAGAGATGACAAGTTCCCTGAACATACAGCGCCATCTATGAGCAATCAGGGCAAGTATATTACGTAATTCGACAACCCAAACATTGACGAGTCATGTGTCGTGTTTTCCACTGACAGTTCTTATTTGACTTTTTTTCTGTCCAGTCTGTTCTTATCGTCGTATTACAAGAACTTTATACGTAAAAACAATTATTTATTAGTTAGAAAAAAATTCCCATTACATTAGGTTATTAAATAAAAGGTTCTGGGGAAAAAACGCATCGCGAGAAGGATAGTCTCGTCTCTTCTTTGTATTTTATTTTGTTGGAAAAGAAGGAGCAGGGTTTATAAACCGATACACACCGGCTCGACTGACCCCCTTTTTAAGCAAATCCAATCGTTATTCACTTCCCTTTCGTCGAGCCTTCACCGTGCATAGTTGAACTACGCCAAATATCTATAGCCGAATTGAGAAATGAGTGTCGGGGCGGTAGCGGAAGTCCACCTCTACATTTACGACCTGACGCGTGGCATGGCCAGAATGATGTCTGCGGCGATTCTGGGTTCGCGTGTGGCATGTCAAGGTGACATTCTTTAAATACCTAATCCGTTCTTCTTCCGACAGGCCGTCACATTGATGGCGTCTGGCATACGGGAATTGTCGCCTATGGCCAAGAATTCTTTTTCGGGTCGATGGGAATCCAGAGCTGCCCGCCCGTGAGTACAATCCGCTATTTCTGTTCTGAAAACGTTGGCAGTAAATGTCGCGACTAGGTCGAGCGGCGTAGCGAAATACCCTTACAAGTCTATCCAAAAAGCAAGCGAGGGTAAACTTGTATAACCCCCTTTAGTACCGAAATATGAAGTAACCGGCTACTTTGACAGTAACCGTTTCCTTGGCCAAATGGTAATCGGATTCATTTGTGCGTGGTTTTAAAATAGCCGGGCGCGATTTTGCCCCTTTGCAGGAGACGAATTTTCCTAAAATAGTCTCTGAGGGGTCACTTGAGTTGTCGCTGTTCCAGTTGGTCCTCATAATTCACCGCAGTCGGTCGCTGTATTTGGCTTTTCCCTGTTTGTTTTTTTCCAACACTGTCGCTTTTCCGTGCTTTTCTAAAAACGGACGAAAAGGACAACTGTAAGAAAAACGAGACAAAAGTGAGATCATATTTAAATATAACCCGGTTTTCACCCGTCTTCACCAGGGCTCGACTGTTTTAGGACCGCCCGACCAGGTTCACTCGCTGGGAAGCACCGAGATTCCCTACCCCGTTTTTAGCGACTACGTTAGCGGTCTGGCTGATTCTGCCTTCAGGTAATTCTTTTCTTCGTCATTTTCTATTTTCTGTCTTTTGTATTTTCTACTAAATGAGGAATTAATTTTTTAAATAATGATTTTGGATATTTAGGCCGACTGCGTACGATCTACTGCAGCACAACTGCAATAACTTCTCCAACGAGCTAGCCTTGTTTCTGTGCGGAGCCGGAATCCCGCAGCACATTCTCGACCTGCCTTCGGAAGTGCTCAATACGTAAGAGATCCAGTGTGTGTAACCTCTTTCCTCGGATAGAAGACAGCATTGCCCCCCTCCCTTTCTTCTCAAAATAGTCTATATTTAGACTTGTGAAGTCTGTCCCTCCCCCCTCCCCCGACCGGCCGGTATTTCTGGTTAAATAAATTAAGAAAAAAAGATGATAAAATTACCTAGTTACAAATAAATACCGTTAATTAGGTCATAGTTTTTGTGTCGGTTAAGTGATGCTGTTGATAACAAAATGTTCTATTTTTTTAGACGGCTTAATAGGAATAATCCCACCGATTTACTTATATGCGGTCGACGTATTGACGTGTTTTTATTCACGTTCACTACTAATTAATCTAAATGAATTATTTTAAGAGCTATTTTTTAGGTGGATCTTATTTATATTGTTATTTAAATTTGAATTAATTCAATGTACGAGTTGTGATTTTTTTGGATAGCGGAAATGGTTAAATGTTTTTGACGTGTTATTTATAGGCCGTTCGGACAGAGCCTACAGCCTTTGTTGTTGAGTCTGAGCAGCCAGGCCGTTGACCCTGTCACATCTGCCAGTGTGGGAGTCGCTCCCCGTCTTCGCCAGCCGTCGCCGGATTCCGTGGCCCTTGAAGCAGCTATCGAAGCAGCTCGGTACTTCAACTTTATACCAGTATCTATAGGATAAATAAACAGATAGATAGGTAGGCACGTAGACAGACAAACAGACAGACAGATAGATAGATAGTATAAATAAATAAATAGGTAAGTGGATAGACATAAAGATAATTAGGCAGATAGATAGATAGGTTTATATAGCTAGAGGTAGGTGGGTAGGTAGGTAGGTAGACACATAGGAAGATATTTTCCTAATTTCTTGTGAATTACTTTAATTTGTAGAAGAGATTCGTTAAAGCTCGAGGAGCGCCGTGATAAAATCCTGCACAAGGTCGAGAAACTCGAGAAGAAGAAGGTGAAACATCAGCAGCAGAAGAGCGTCAAAATGGCCGATAACGAAGCCGCCAGCAGCGCCGCCGCCCTGGAGAATTCCCCCGACGAGGAGACCCGCCCTCCCAGGGAACCGGCCGTCGTTTTCCGCGATGACGTCCACGTTATGGACGAGTTCGAGCACCTCTGCCAGCTGCTGAAACCGGTCGCTGATGATGCGGACCGCACTTCCCTCGATGAACTTGGACAGTAATTCGCAATAACTTAAATTTTTCAAACCCAGTCAATGAATTAAAAACGACTTTCATTAAAGAATGAATTAAAGATAAATGGAATTGATTAACAGAATTAATGAATCTTTGGAAAGGTATATGATTTCCGATGAAGGATCGTGGGTCCTCGGTGACGGTTTCCTTGGATTCATTAGCAAGTACGTGTCGGAAAGCGCGCCTGCTGAGGTATACCAACAACATTTCAAACATTTCATTGCAATTATTTTAAAAATAGTTTTAACACCTGGTATTGTTGGTAGATTCGGTTGAAATTGCTGAGGATCCTGGCAGCAGCTGCGCTTAAGGATGACGTCATTCTGATCCTGCACCAGGATCGCCGTGATCACGTGATTATGAACTATGCCCAGACTATCGACAGGCTACCCTTAGCTGAGCAGGAAGCAGTGGCTCTTTTGGTATACTTTGGATGATTCATAGGTTGATAGATAGATTGGTAGATAGAGATAGATAGATAGATAGATAGATAGATAGATAGATAGATAGATAGATAGATAGATAGATAGATAGATAGATAGATAGATAGACAGATAGATACACAGATAGATACACAGATAGATTCGTAGATCGACTGATTGATTGATTGGCTGATCGATTAATATATTGATATATTGATAGATAGATAGATTGATAGATAGATAAATAGATAGATAGACTGATAGATAAGCAAACAGATAGATGTAGATACATAGATAACATAATATACACAACATACATACATAAGTTTGTAGATCGATTGATTTATTGATTGACTGATCGATTGAAATATTGATATATAGATGGATGGATAGATAGGTAGATGGATAGTTAGGCAAATAGGTAGGCAGACAGACAGATAAAGACAGTTAGGTATAGATAGATAAGTAATTCGATAGGTAGGCAGGTAACTAAGTATTCGTAGATAGACTGATAAATGGTTACTTGTAGGTAGTCAGGCAGAAAGATGTATGTAGAAGAGGGTAGGTAGATAGAAAGGCATTAGATAGAGGCAAAGTAGCCAGGAAGCTAATTAGGTGATGCATCGTCACTATTAACACTTGAAAATTAAAATGTTGATTAACGCAGCTCTGAGCAGAATTATAAGTATCTCATCTAAGTATACTGGTCTCTTTATCTATACCTAATCTTCATTAAATTAACCCAGTCAGTTTTAGAACACATGAATACATTTTAAACTGTTTATTAAATTGGATTTTTTTGGTTCTAGATTTGCAACTTGTTCGAGAATAGTTCGAGTGCTGAATGGCTGCTCTACATCTCCGAGTGGAACAACCCGTCGGTGTCGATACAGCCGCTTAGCAACATCCGCGTCACCACCAAAGTGGCTGTGACGGCGCTGCTCTCGGACAGCGCCAACCTGCAGAACTACGGCAGCGCCATCATCCATAACCTGGCCATCAAGGAGGTAAAATCCGTGGTCGGTACACATTTATCATTATTAGCAACCCCCCCGTGCAACGCGCGTGCAGTGTCCCGAAGCATAACGTTTGGTGCATGGAAGCTTCATATCAAAAAACCTGATTAGATTCTAACGTTGGGCAAGTAAATACCCATTATTACAGGAAATTAAAGGTTTGTATTATGATTTTTTTATCTTTGGATAAACTTCAATAACTTAGATTTATTATTGATAATATACTTGTCGTTTTTTCGTCTATACCGTAAATATCGGATGGAGTTTACTTAGAATTGAAATCGGTGGATTGATGTAATATGCTTAGCCTGCCTGTCTTCTTTAATGAGTTATTTTAATCCCGCATGTCAATGTTGTGACAACTACTAAACGACTGACCTTTGGAAATTTAAATAAAAATCCAGAAAATGGAACGCAACAAGGACCTTTCCGAGATGATGCCAAAAGGCTCGCTGTCCAAGGTTTTCTCTTTCAACTTTTTCTAATACAATTAATGAATAACATATCGACCAGTAATTATAAGTTTCTGCTTTTTTGTTTTTAAGGTCTTTGACGATGTCGCCACGGAATTAGCTATGGCCATTCTGCAGTTCTTCAGTGGGGAGCACTGCGAGGAGCACATCTTCCGCTGCATGAAGGGACTCCTGCGGTTCGCTTACATCTCTCACAGCGAGGTCCCTGCTCTTATTAAAATGATTGGTCCTGATCCCACTCAATTCAAAGGTCTGCGTTATTTCACTCTTGTCATTTATGTTTCTCCTAACACATGCCTTCCGTTTGCTTACAGGAATGTCCGAGCGCATCGACAATTTGATCGAGCCGCTGAGCGACCGCCTCCGTTCCGTCCGTGGCTTCGACTGATAACTCTTTCTCATCGAACAAGCTTCTTACGAACTTAACTTATGAATAAGGGATTTTA
Organism: Leptestheria dahalacensis; assembly: GCA_022114935.1. NCBI lineage: Eukaryota > Metazoa > Arthropoda > Branchiopoda > Diplostraca > Leptestheriidae > Leptestheria > Leptestheria dahalacensis. Next base: position 8,901 of record JAIQCU010000137.1, read on the forward strand.
ATGAGACGATTTTGCTTCTGTATTGGAAATAACCCCAAATTTTTAAAATATAGTTTCTTCTGTTTTCAAAAATATCAACAGTTATAAGTTTTGTGCGTGCAAGATCACATGCCGAACAAGAAAACATGCAAAAAAAAATCACAGCCAATTCTCAAATATTACATTCATTCGCTTCTTTTGCTTCTCACTCTCCGAGTAAACCGTTGGGATGATTCGAAGAGGCCGCAACCGACGGACGAACCTTCGCAGATCCGAATAACCGGAATGACTGCTGTAGGGCACCGGGCAAATTTTAACACGTCCATAAGAACGTACATGGAGATCATCTGACAAACTTTTTTTATGGCGGAGTTCGTTTTCCAAATGCCATCCAGAGGGATGAAATAACAATAAGTGACTAAATGTTGGTTTTAACTCTAGCAAGTACTCGGTCAGGTTTTTAACGTGAACGTCCCCGAGGGTCACGAGGTGAAGTCTAGCTCGACGGGGGTCGCTGACAAGACGCTCGGTGATGTCTTCATCGTCCAAGCATCGCAGAATGGACTGTTTTAACGGAGGCGCCCATATTTTGGATTGTAACTGTGAAGCTGCTGCTAGAATGAGATCTTCGTGCCCCAGCATCTTGCAGGCGACGAGGAAAACGATCCCACTCCCGTGGATTCTGTACTGCTGCTTTACGACCCGTTTCACACTCCCGAGTATCTCGTCCTAAAATGTTAACTTAACTTTAACTAGTTTTAAGGATAACGAAAAAGTTACTGCAGTACCCTAGGTGGGAAGTTCCAGCCTGGATAGCAATACGTTGTGTCCAAGTACAGTCGACTGATTTTCCCCGCCGAGAGCTGCGGCAACAACTCAATCTGGTTGGTCGCTCGAAAGGTTCCTGTGTGAAGTATGACTTCCCCAGTCCTCAGCTTGAAGAGAAACATGACAGAGCCAGGACAGCTGTTAGCATCCAACGCAGTAACTTGTACTCCGTCCACAGTAATAGTTTCGTTGATGCCGATTGGTCGAATTAAGTTTACGTCATTAAGATGATTGGCTAGAAGCCGGAGGCATTTTGCGATGATATCGCTACAGTATAAAGGCATACCCAAACTTGCTCCCAGGCTAGTTAAGGCCCTTGAATGAAAGTGAGTGAAGAAAAGGGCGGATACTCCTTTTCTTTGGTCGGGGAAGACGTCGACAAAGAAACGAGTGCCTGATACGTTTCCATGGGGTGAAACTCGTTCCTGCTCAGTTGTCGGGGGATGTGTTTCCTGCTCCATTCTCTCGAGTAAAGAGGTTCGGGCGTGTTCCCGCTGCGACAAGAACGAATCTGGCGTATCTTCCATGAGGTTCGGGCTGGCGATTGCGGGATAGTTAGCGCTGGTCCCCTCCATTGGGTTACTGTCATCCATCTGACGTCCAACCGGTACGACTTTCGATCGAGGAGTGACAAACCCCCGTTTTTCTAGCAACTCCAGCTGGGATTTTGTTGTCGAGGAAGGTGGAACGCTTTTCCGAGCTTTGTTTCGCGACAACATTCTACCAAAAAATTTAAAAACACAAATCAGAACAGTTGAAAAGAACAGGTGTTATTGTTTACTTTGGCTCCAGTGTTGTTGACGTGGACTGGAAGCTCCCTCGCGAGTCACTGCGTGACCCTTTAGAAGAAGGGATGATCGTGGTCCCCGAATAGCAATCTGACGACGGAACACTGCCTTTTGTATCAGCTGTTGTCCCATTGTGCCGTGGCTCGTATTCGTTCATTAGTTCTGAAACATCTGACAAAGAACTGGTAGTGTGTGTATTCGACTTCCCTCTGCTGCTGCTATTGTAACTAACGGCAGGGTCAATAGGACTGTGGTCTCGAATACCCTGACTGACAGCTAATTCTTCATTCTGTTTTGGGTTCGCAGAATGGCTAGAATTTTTCCGTTTCAACGATAACTTTAGCCGCTTGCTGGTTTCTTGTGAAAAGAATGAATATAAGTTGGGCATGAAGGGATTCTCCCGCTTCATCGACTGCTTCCGGAGTTCCTTTACTGGATCCCATTCATCGCTATCGCTGTCCATTCATTAAAGTATGGTGATTTCAGCTTTATTGAGTATTTTTTAGCTTCTTTCTTGAAACTACAGTAAAAAACAGTCAGAAAAAGTCAAAAACATGACAGCTTGTTTACGTGTGAAAAGCGAAAATGAAAAGTCGGTCGCTGGTCGCCGGTCGCTCTTCATGGGTCGCCGTTTAGTCATTTTTTGAAAAGCGAAAATGAAAAGTGGGTCGCGGGTCGCCGGGTCGCGGTCGCCGTTTAGGAATCCCCTGGAAATAGCAACCGGCAGGAATCGCGTCCGTCGTAAAAAAAAAATTAAATTGGCGTCGCTAATTAAACATATTGATTTGTATTGACGGCGAACAAATGATTTTTTTTTTATTTCTAAAAAAATCCAATTAAAGGTTAAGTCTTTTAAGGTTATGTTTTTCTTATAAGGAAAGCTTCATTTATTATAATTGTGGAAACATGACAATGCTGCAGCTGTTTAATGGGGTATTTGGAAAATCCAAACAAAAACAAAGCCACACAAGGCCTTGGTTAATACATACATTTCACTGCTACGAACAAAAGGTACTAACACAAAATAAATCATATTTAAAAATAATGCAAATTAACTTCAACATTGACAAAACGTTGTTTTTACAGAAATGGCAAAGCCAAATGTTCCGGGATACGTTTTGGCAGAGAAGATTGGCGGCGGGACGTTTGCTGATGTATACAAAGCATATTCGCGAGTAAGTAATTCGTCAATAACTCGAGCAGATGAGAAAAATGGACGAAATAACGAAAATATGTTTTAATTTTATCTAGATAGAGTCAAGGCAGGCTGTCGCAATCAAGTGCATCCGCAAAGGCAACCTGTCGGCTACTCTCGCCGACAGTATCGTCATCGAGATATCACTTTTGAAACAGCTAAAGCATCCATACATTGTGCAGATGAAAGAATTTATATGGGATAAAGAGTAACTTCTTTTCAGTTATTTCAGTTCTTTGGCAATTAGATCTGTGTAAATTAAAACGGCAATCACAATCTATCAGGTACATCTTTGTCATTATGGAGTACTGTTCAGGCGGCGACCTGTCCACGTTCATTCGATCTCGGCAGCATCTACCAGAGAATGTCTGCAGGCGCTTTCTCCAGCAGCTGTCCCTGGCCCTCGAGTATCTCAGAAGCCACAACGTAGCTCACATGGACCTAAAACCTCAAAATCTTCTGCTGTCGTCAAAAACCTGTCCTCTGCTGAAAATCGCCGATTTCGGTCTGGCCAAAACGCTCGGGAGCCGCGACACAGACAATGTTTTACGAGGATCTCCATTGTACATGGCTCCCGAGATTCTACTCAATAAACATTACACTGCTTCGGTAGATTTGTGGTCGGTGGGCGTAATCCTCTACGAGTGCCTGTTCGGACGAGCCCCGTATTCGTCGAAAAGTCTTGGCGAGCTTATCGACAAAATAAAAAACGGGGCTCCGATCAAGGTAAATTGTTAATCAAACCCTTATTTTAAGTAGTAAGATTATTCCTGATCATTTGACTTTGTTTTAGATACCGGCAGATGTCAAGATATCTCCTGAATGCCACGATTTGCTCACGAAGTTGCTCAAGAGGAACCCCGAGGAGAGAATCACGTTCGAGGATTTTTTCCGACATCCGTTTCTCGACCGTGTCAGTACAGCTAACCCGAGGAACAGACAGAAAGCTGCTGCCCTCATCGCTCGAGCCAAGGAGGAAGAATCCAAAGGAAAGATTGAAGCTGCCCTACAACTTTACTGCGAAGCAATGCAGCTGTACATTCCACTGATCCAACGTATTTTGAAACTTAATATACTATTCGCGCATTATTATATAAAATCTGAATTAAGAACTATTTATAGCACATAATTTAACTCGATGTAAGGTCGGATCATCTGATTTGTCTTTTGTCGTTATTCTGTATTGTAGATCAAGCCGAGTCTGAAGAAAAGTCACGATTTCAGGAAGAAGTTGACCGCTACATAGGTCACGCCGAAGAACTGAAAGCCGTTTTGCAAACGACACCCGTATCTTCAAAACCTCGGTCACCTCACAGCAGCGACTCCTTTCGAGAATTATGTAATTCTTTTTTAAATATTAATTTGTCCATTAATTTAATTACGTTAAATGAGTGGCTTTATCTCTCTTTTTCTGTTTGTTTATTATTCTGATTATACTTTTTAATACTAAAATTGTTAATATTGGTTATTGTTTTTAGACTAGATATTGATTATCATTTCTACGATTTCTTTTGTATATATAGTTTTCCATTATACGTGGTAATGGTGATTCTTTTTATCATTTGCTGTGTTGCTACTAACTGGGGAAAAAACTGTTTATTGTTTGTTTCCAGTCCAGTTGTCCAGCTCGACTCCCTGTTTGAAATCAGCCCTGGAGATCGGTGTAGCCGCGGCACAGTATGAAGCCGAGGGCCAGTTCCCCGCGGCTCTGGAGCGGTACCAAATGGCCCTGGAGCAGCTTCTCAACTTATTGCGAAATGAGCCGAAAGGCCGGCGGAAAGAATTGCTTCTTCAGCAGGTTAAACCAGTTTGTGTTGTACATAATTTAGGTTACTGCGACTTGAAATTTATGCGCTTTGTAGGTGAATATATGGATGTCCCATGCGGAGAAGATAAAATCCTGCGTTGAGAGCCATCAAGTGCCCTTTGCTACAGATCCTGCCTTGGAATATTCAAGTAGTTGTTTATTTTTTGAAACCTTAAGAAAGATTTGTTGAACGAGTTAGCCAAGGACTAAATTGAACCCATGTTTATTTTCAACTCAACCGTAGGATGTGTGATCCAATGAAGTGTTTACTTCTCCTGCTGCGATTTCCACTGGTTCCATCTGGTTTTCAGTTGAGTCTTTTCCTCTTCGGTGGCGAAGATGTAATCGAGAGATTTTAGAGAAATATTGTAGAGATCCTCCTCAGACAGGTTGAAAGCTGCGGCAGCATGAAGATACTCTCGGCTGAGCGTTGTTCCAAAGACGCCTTTATCGTCAGTCTTGTACATAATATGGAATAAATATATATCAATAAAGAATGTTTTTAAATTTATTGCTTACACATAAAGTAAATGGCAAGTTTGCCTCGAGCATCAGGCCCAGATGATGATCGGCGTAAGAAGATACCGTTTTGCACTTGACATTGGATGTGAGACACAGTTCTGCGATAATATCATTAAGTTTGATGTTGTTATTCCTGAAAAGTAGAAGTTTATGTTATCATACCAAATGGAATGTGCAGCTCCTGCACTAGTTTCAGTAAGCGAGGGTTGTTGCAACGTATGGGCGGGATGAACGTCCCGTGGCCTATGCGTTCCGGCTTGAATTTCAAGATGGCTTCCGTTTCGTCATCGTTGTGCACCTCGGCAGTGTGAATGCTCAGCCTCAGTCCTTTTGATCGGGCCCTTGTCAGCAGCGGGAAAAAATCATTGATGTTTGTGGTCATCATGTTCCCGCTGACGTCCATCCCAACGACGACATCGGGTCGTTTGCCATGATATTCGATAGCCAAGTCGACGATTGCGGATGCTACTTTTAGTCCCTTGCTTCTGTCGATGGAGACGAGCAGCTTGACGAGAACGGGAACATTCTCTTGCTTGCAGTTGCTGCGCAAAGGGTTACAAGTTAAGATAGACTCAAACATTCTGCAATTTCATTTACTCGATAGCCCTGACGACCGCATCCACGTACTGCGTGTACGTTAGTTTCCCCGAGACCTCTCGAGGTGTTGTTCTCAGTTCCAGGTAACAGACTCTGTCTTCCGCAAACTCGCAGATGACATCTCGGGCGGCTTTGTAGACTGCAGTTTCGTTTTCTGTCACTTCATGGATGATTCGGAAAACAGAGAAACACCTGGAAAAGCATATATGTTTTTTTCGAGGAAAAACAGAAAATTGTAACAGGTAAATGTACTCTTCTAAAGTTTGATGATTATCGTCTCCTATGGTTGTCAAGGCTTCCAGTTCTGCAAATTTCTCAGTTGACAAATTGGGCCTGGCATCTCGGAGCAGTCTGCGGAGAGTCGCTGAGCTGAGGGATCCGTTAAGATGAGCGTGTAATTCCTAAATATAACAGTCGTTCACGATTTCTCGTTATCATGAAATCTCCGTAGGAAAATATGCCGTGTGTTGTATTTACCGCCTTGGGCATGCGCTTGACTTTTTCCATTTTTTTAATTATCAACAGTGGCGATGGCAGTGTTATGCCATCTAGCGAATAAGGTTTTGTCAAATTATCTGACGTTATTAATTAGCTAAATGTATTAATTACTCCAGTTTTGTCTTTGGTGATCACTACTATCAGCTATCCCGATTGGTATATTTATTTATCGATTATTATTATTGTGATTATTATGATCGATTGATTCATGACTGATTCATCCGTCAGGGGTTTTATTTATTAATAATCGATTAAGTACAATCGATATGTATACATTCGAAAATGTTGGGATATAAATAGTCTAAACTACTGTACAATAAATTATAAGGGACAAAACTACTATGATTAATGAATTAAACATAGTACTACCCTCACCGAGGAAGAGTTTGTCTCCATTGCTTTCTTTTCTGCACCACAGTACAGAAGTTACGTAGCTATAATTTAATTCAGTTTTTGTGTTCGCGATTTTAAACTCTCTCGCAGTAGTTAATTTTAGGTAACCTGGCTTTGTCTGCCGTACTTTAGATTCCATTTAAACAATGTTCACTGAATGAATTGTCTTTGTTATTTGCTATGTGTGTTTGTGAGTTGCAATCGAATGAAGATGACTCTAAAATAAATCATTAACTGGAAAATTTGCAATTGAAAAGAGAGCGAAGTATCGAGTCGACTCATATTCGTCACGTCGGTACGCAGTTGAGTCGAGCGCCATTGAAAAGAGCGTCAAAAGTTGAATCGATTCATGTACGGCACGTGGGTACGCAGTTGATTCGAGCGCATTGAATAGAGCGTCGAGACTAAGTCGACTCATGTACGACACGTGGGTACGCAGTTGAGACGACCGCAGTTGAAAAGAGCGTCAAAAGTTGAGTCGACTCATATACGACACGCGAGTACGCAGTTGAGTCGATCGCAGTCGAAAAGCGTCCGAAAAGTCGAGTTGAGTCATATACGACACATGGGTATGAAGTTGAGTCATGCGATGACGCAATTGAGTCATGGCGAGTCATTAATTCATGATGACGTCATAGATGGCCATGGCAACTCACTATGGCCGGGCATGCCCGGACACAATAAGTCTCCATGCTGGTAAGCAATGGAGACAATTAGGTATTAATATAATTTAAGAAACTAATCATCCTTAACGTTGTTCTTTATATTTCACAACTGCGGAATGATTAACGAAAGCGCACCCCAAGTCCAAGCTATTCTCTCTGTATTTACAACGTTTGGCGGCTCTCAGGGGGCCCAACCAATTGATCTAATATCTCAAAATACAATGAAAAATTACAAGTTAATGTCATGTACACAAGTCATAAGCAAAACACCGTTGTGCGTCCCACTTCTACGTTTGAAAAAATTCCTAGCGAGACCATAGGTAGCAGATTAGTAACACCCTTTACATTGTAATCAAAACAATTCTCTAAATCGGAGTACGACTATGGGCTCTTTTCATCGTGCTCCGAAAGAGAGAATTTTGTGTTGAATCTTTTTCCAGAAACTTGAATTTTTTTTCCCTCGTGTTGGCAACACTGTCAAGGGTTCCAAAGTAGGGTTGCGTTGGAAAATTGGCAGCAGAAAATGAATATCTCGCTCGTTGGACTATTAACTTGCAGGAGTGCATCAATTATAAGTAACGGGTTGAATCGTACGTGCGTGGACCTTCGTGTTGTTGAAGCACGGGGGTGAAGCATACATCAAAGTCCTCGGGAGAATCCCTGGCGAGTGGATTCATTATCCTGGAATTGTATAAGATACTTATTTTTAAAAAAACACTGCGTTATTTACAGCTACACTTGACAACTCGGGGGACCTAATTGGGTTTCCGCCGAAAAGTAGGTGCACCGTGCAATTGATTTCCTTAACTCTGTCCTCGCTTGTAATTAATTAATTTTAACGAGCATCCATGGACTTGCGAGACATGTGACACACAGTGCGGCCGTATATTCGACATTTGCATAATGGCCTAATTCCATCAAGTGAAAACGCAAAAGGACACGTACAATTCTTTCTCTGTCCTGCTGCTTTTTCCTTCCTTTTTTTCCTTATTCGTGGGGGGGGAGGGCAAAATCAAATCGATTTCCTATAATCAGGGGCATTGTGCACCGAGAGAGAAGAGTCCTACAGAGAGGATTTACCTATTCACGACCTTGTCAGGTCCCCTCTCAATCATCAAAACATCGACCGGTGCAGGGTAATGTGACCGAAAATGATAGCAAGCTGCTGCAGCGTCATTATAACTTCATTGTTGTTGATACAATCTTGTAAAAATTGACTTATTTGAGAGCTTATTGGCTGTTAATAGCAGCAATAAAGGTGTTTGCGACCCTATAACAGAGGGATAGGAGAATCTTGTATGCTTACTCAACGTAAATGGTTTGTGTAGCAACTCGATTACCAGTGTCTTTAGATGGTCCCCCGCCCACCTCTTTAGCCCTGTACACAAACTTGTCCATCATAGAAGAGGTAAACGAGGTTATGTTGACTCCCCTCACTTTTTTAACCTTATACCGGAAAATTCCTGTTTGACTGGATAAAAAAGGAAACATCCGGGCCATTGGAGAGTGATTGCATTTCGCCGAGTATGCGATGTCTATAAGAACTTCCACGAGTTATGTGTTTGTGTGCGGGGAGGGGCAGTGGTACATAAAAGGACGAACTTTATTGAACGTCACTGGATCGCATACTATACGCTCCTTCACTCGGTCCCGTCAATGGGAGAAGCCGGAGATACTTAAGGCTGATGAATAGGTCACTATGCGAGCTTAATTGCATCTCTATACTGGCATACTAAGTCAACCACTTGCATGAAGCGTGAAGCATGGAATTCCACATGTCCAAACAATCTATGGCAGATGAGGCGCGGATCCACCAAATCATCATTTTCGTATTTCCCCAAAGACCTTTAGTGTTAAGTCTCCGTTTTTATGTTCGAATCGCTGGGGCTATATAGCAGCAGCATCAATAGCGATTTTCTCTCATCTTTGATGGGTTTTTAAACCCTCGGTTAAGCTAACATGACGGTATTTAACCGCTGCTAGCCTACTAATTAGCGATAACGACGAGGTAAAGAGAACGCGAATATAGCCAGGAAAGTCAGTAATCAATAGCGTAGCGCTTTCGATCCGTCAAGATGGTGAACTTTTAAACTGGCCAGCGTACTGACAGTCTCTTGTCGTCTGAAAAATAGACGAGATTCCAGGTTTTCAATTCAAAACAACAAGGCCTTATAGGAAGTAGAAAGGCGATTCCATCTTTTTCTTTAAAGGAAGACGCGCGGTGATCGTCATTTATTTGAGCTTTCGCACGCTACCCGAAATCAAAAGTTATGGAAAGACGACAGCGTTCCGACGTCCTATCCTTTTTCCATTATAGGTTAAACGTTCAAATGCAAATGAACTAATATGTGGCAGGGGATTTTCTTCTGCTTTTTTCTCCCCTTAATCGTTTCTATTTTCATGCATCTTAATAAGACCACAAGGAAACGACGCTATTTGCAGATCAATCCGCTTTTTAAAAAGAGGAATGTTTTTCCCCTCCTGTCAGCTCGAATGCGTCAGCAAAGCTGGGAACTCAATAAGACGACAGATTGGAAATAAGGGGGAAAAGAAAAACCTAAACAGGGGCAGACAGTTCAGCGCTTCGTAGCTCTACTCCACAGTTTCATCACCGGGGAAAGATTGAATTTTACTTGTACCTGAAAAAAGCTGCAACACTGCAGTTTCAGTCGACTGAAAAGTGTTGCTGCAAACACTTATTATCTGTACCTGCTATGGTAAAGATGCAAATCTGGGCAAGTTCTTACAAGTTTCAACTTTATCGGAATTTGTAATCCAGGTATCTAATATATATATAGTATATCTATCTATCTATCTATTTATCTAGCTACTTATCTAACTGTCTATATATCTATCTGCCTATCTAGCTACCTAGCTATCTCTCTGTCCGTGTATTTATCTATCTACCTCTCTGTTTAACATTGTCCACCCATCCATGTCTATTCTATCTATCTATCTATCTATCTATCTATCTATCTATCTATCTATCTATCTATCTATCTATCTGCTTATCAATCTATCTATTTATCTAGTTACTTATCTAACTGTGTATATATCTATCTGCCTATCTACCTACCTAGCTACCTAGCTGTCTCTCTGTCCGTCTATCTATCTGTCTACCTCTCTGTCTAACACTGTCTACCCATCCATGTATCTATGTGTCTATTCTATCTATCTGTCTATCTATCTACCATTTGCAGAAACGTAGATGATGCAGGGTTTTAATTTTTCGTAATGTTGTATAAGTTACTACTCATTATAGTTTAAGTATCGATGGTTTCTGATTTCGCAGGATGCAGCACTGCATCGACTTCTTTTCTCGCAGAGATTGATTGATAAGGCAAGTTCCGAAGCAGACGACTATATTTCTAACGATTCAGCCTTGAACGAGAGCCAAATGGCACGACTGATGTTACATGCAAAGCCCTCCTTGGGTGGCATTTTGAAATGCTCGCTCATCTTTTTCTGCTGCCCCTATGTTAAGACAAAGTCCTGCCGATAAGCGAAACCATGTCATGAATTCGTTGTAAAAAGGGACCGTGTTAATTTTGATTTAATCCTCGAGGGAAGGGCCGCTCCCAGGGACTTCCACGCAAGTGCATAGGGCAAAAAGAGAACAAGCTAAAATTCTCGTAACTAGATGTGCCAGCGCAGGTAATTTTTGCCTCCCAGGGTACCGTATACATTCGATGAGGTACAGCACAATCGAGATCACTTGAAGCTTTCGCCGGTTGAGCACCCTTGAATGTGCGATTTGATGTTTGTGACAAACTTGCAGCGTGTGCTACCCGTAATCAATAATTCAAGTGCCAACATAAGGAGGTTGGTAAACCTATTGAAAACTGCTTTTGTCAGTTCGCTGTTAAAAAAGTAACCTCGACTATGGTTTCCTTCTTTACCACAGGTTTTAGGTCTCCATCCTGTGTTCAGTTCCATTGTAAGAAACTTCGGAAGAATGAGGAGACTTTTCTACGTGGTTGGTCTATACCTGTACAAGAAGTATGGCGTTCCATCTCGACAAATTCTCTTTTGCCATAGCCAATTAAGTCGGGGAAAAGGTTCCGTAATACTGGTTAGAAATTCAGGGAGAGAAAACGCAAAAGCTGCGGTATTTCAGCAGCGCCTGTTTTAAGTTCCTGAGCTCAGCATTCCGAGCAAAAGGAGGGCCAAAGGGATCTGGTTTAAATACCTAATAGCCTTCTGCACGTGCGGGAAAAACCTCTTTACGGTTCTTTCGGGTTTTGCGTTTGTGGCTTTTGCTGCGCTTGAAATAAGAAAGAGTTTGTCTTTTTTTTGGTGAACCCTGGGGCTTTGCTGTTGAACTCACCTCGAGGTGCACTCATCACAGTCAAAGAACATCGAATGCCTCGTTGGGTACGTGTCGCCCCTTCCCGTTGGCTGCTGATCCGTGTGTCGAAGCTGATCTATGATTGAGATTACTCTCCGTCGTCAAAGGGTTGTTTCGCACGTCTGACTTTTCCGCGTTGTTATTCGGTACTCGACTATCCGGGACCGTGGGACCGGCCAGAGCCCTGCAGTAGACGACTTTACGAAAGGCCTTACGGAAGTTGTCCGACAGGAAAGCGTAGAGGATTGGATTGACGCACGAATTCATGTATGCGAGAACGTGCGAGGTAATTTGAATCATGACCGTCACGGGAGTAATGTGGAATTGGTTGAGACTCTTGAGCACGAGAACCAGCTGAATGGGTAACCAGCAGACGGCGAATATGACGACGACAACAATAACCATGCGGGTGACTCTCTTCTTCCCCCGACGACTCTCGGCTGAAATGCGCCCCACGCCTCGCCACAATCTCTTCAGCATGAAGAGATACAGTCCGCAAATGAGCAACACGGGTATCACGTACGACGTGGCGAAGAAAGTGATCTGGAAACCGTGCAAGCTGTAGCCGTCTCGTTCCAGAAAGACGCATACCGAATACTCGGAGCCGGCAAAGTAATAATTGACCTGTCCGTGTGCCATTAGGAGAGGCACGCACGAAATGGAAATGACCACCCACACAATAGCGATGGCAATACAAGCATTGGATTCCGTTCGGATCGACATGGACGAGATGGGGTGAACGACAGCCAGAAAGCGATCGAGCGACATGAGAACCAGGGTGTAGACACTGGCATACGCCGTGACGAACACCAAGTACTGCACTATCTTGCACCAGACGTCGCCGAAGGGCCAGAAGGGTAATGCGTAGTCAGCAGCAGTGAAAGGGACGCAGAAGATGATGAAGAGTAGGTCCGCCACAGCCAGGTTGATGATCAGCAAATTAGTGGTGTTACGCATCTGTTGGTTGGCAGCCACGACGACTACAACCAGAGCGTTACCGATGAAACCCACGACGACGATGATACCGAAGATGATAGGGACCACAATAGACACTATGCGCTCCATGGCGTCATTCTGGGCGTAGTTGGCCTGCACATAGTCTTCGAGGCTGAAACCAGAATTGCACAGCGGAGAACTGGCGTAACGCGAGGAGTTGCACAGCGCGTAGCCAACGTCATCCAAAACGGAGATATTGTTGCTGATGTTCAGGAACGAAAGGTCTATACCTATCTGCTCCATAGTGCCAAGACCGCTTTCGGCTGAACTCATTTTACTTCAGTCCTAGACAAAAGATAAAAAGTCCACTTATCATAAGTTGCACATTGAATGGACAGTTCTGGAGTCTAGAGCAAAAAAAAGGTTCTGATGCTTGGGAACGTGGATCGCTTTAACTCTAGATTTAAAAGAAACTTTAGTAGTACATAAAGCACTTTTAAGTTCTACACGCAGCATTTTTTTGGTTGTTATATCTTTGAAATCTTGAGTGTCATAAAGCGATCAACTTTTCCGCTGTGCATTCAAAAGTGCCATTAGAATTGGGCCGAGAACTTGTTTTAACGATAGACTGCGTCCCGCAGATTTTTATCTTCGTCGTCCGGTAGAAGAAGCACTTATCTGCATTGCCGACGTTGGTGAAGTTATTGCGGAATTTTATAGCTTGTGAAACGTGGCTGTGTAATGCAGCCCACCGCTTTATGACGCCGCGCTATTTTTTCCACACGTCGCCAACGTTACCTACCCGACCGATCAAGAGCACTTGGGCAAACATACTAAGTAAGGTGCTGTACTCTATACAAGGTTACACCATACACAGCGTTCTACTAGAATAAACAATCCATTAGCAAAGACGAGTCGAGTGTGAATTAGAATTTCTAATGTGCCGTAAACAAGAGCTTCATCTTTTCTCTCGTCGTCCGTCGTGCTACATCAAGCAAACTTTACTTTTCACGACAGGGGTCTCTTTGGTTGATATTTACGAAAGAGCGAGGGAAAAAACATCCTTTTTGCTTTTCTAAATTAAACGTGAACGGTGAAAGCCTCGGCTCGTTTCTACCTCGCGTTTGTTCTAGTTTGCTGTAGTCCGCCATTTTCCCCGTCAACCGCGCGCAAGGTTTTGCTATTCGTGAGGGGCAAAAAGTTTGGTGGAGGAAGTTTTCGCAGGAACCGGGCGATATGTCGATTGAGACATGTTATGCGAGGAGCTAGGCTTTGCAGTTTTGAGATCCGTCGTGACCGCAATAATAGAACTTGCTGGCACAATAAGTGCAAATATTATGCGCAGGGATCAATAGTATACGTCGTCAAACGTGTTTATCACCTTTGAGCCCCTCTGCATTGCGTGTATATCTCAACCCTCGTATGTACCGAAAGAAGTTCACGCAGCACCTTAACAAACGTCGTCGCCCAATCGAATTATGCTGCAAATCCCAAGAGACTCTCTTTTTAAGAAACGGAGGGCTCCGACATCCAACTTACTGATGTTATGTTACATTACATTACGGACAGATAGATAGTTAGATAGATAGATGGGTAGATAGATAGATAGACAGATAGATAGATAGGCAGACAGACAGATAGATAGACAGATAGATAGATAGACAGATAGACAGACAGATAGTTAGATAGAAAGGTAGATAGATAGATAGATAGATAGACAGATAGACAGATAAATAGATAGACAGATAGATAGACAGACAGACAGACAGACAGACATACATAGACCTACCCTCCCTATCATCTATCTACAGATAGATGACCAAGTATACCTGTACAGTGTTTATATACGAGAGTTGTCGATATTGGATATGTAGACATCGGCAAGGATATGGTGTTTACTTCTGCCGAGTTCCTAGACAGTGTGTACTCGCGATGGCGCTTCTTTCAATCATACCTGGAGCTATCGATTAGGATATAACGCTTTCGCCCGGTGTCCCTTCTGGGATTTCCATGGGAACGCTTGTTAAGTGAGATGTTTTTTGTTTTTAAAGGAAGGTGGCACTCTCTCTCTATAGCGGGAAATCTAAGTCGGGTGACATCCCGCCCTAATCGTGGTGTCCTTTCCTTGTGGAGCTTACACAAATCTGACGTTGCTTGATGGGAAACAAATCAAATAAGCGGTATGATTGGATTTAGCAACCATGAGGAAAAGCTATGCTCCCCGTGCGCCACTAAACTGTCTCTTCTCGTTGCGGAACTTTGGAAGCAGCTGTACGATCTTGATTAAGGTGTCACTTTGTGGGAAATACGAAACACACAGACAGGAGATATGCGCCAGCCGAAAGGTGCTGCAGTAATCTCCATCCCTCTGTGTCTCTCGTGCTGAAATTGAATCTTCAAACAATGTTCAAATAATTCCCGCTCCTGTGCTTGCCAACTTTACACAAACCGGCGGCGGCTGACAACGGGCTGTCCACAAGTATTCAAGACGTACAGAATTCCTCCAAGTGGGGGCTGTTTCACTAAAAGCGAATACTAAGTTGCAGAACCGACGACGACGACGTTTTCTACCCAATTTGATTAACTCAGTTTTAATTCTTCTTTTTTTTTCAAAGTGGCAGCAATTTAGCAGAGGATAAAACCAGGGAGAGGAAAACAACGTTAAATGTTTTCGCACTATCCTCTTCTGCTACAATTGTGTAGGGAGCTAACAACAAATGGTGGCTTAAAGAAATATAAAAAGAAACGAAAGCGAAACATGAAATACTCTTATCAGGGGGAAACCCCCAAGAGATCCTCACCACCACGTGATATCTTAGCTTCTGCATATCATCGTTATACTTTTACTGGAGGCACTTCCCGGACTCTCTCCCGACACATCGATATACGTGGGTCACTCTGCTGAACGCTTTCTAGCGTTGGTTTGATTCTTGAATCGTTTTAACGTGCGATTAGGATATACGAGAGCCAATAGTTACGATAACAGATTATTTGGATACGTAACAATGCAATACATCACGTCATATTATTTGCCGAAACGTGGTGCATTACTGTCGAGGGAAAAAGAGGGAGTAATAAAGAACGTATTTCGTCGCCACAATAGATTATGGTCTGTTTAAGAGTTTTTGCTTCCGCCGGCTTGAATTTATGTCGCGTGGCGGACAAATGGCGCTCACAATGTCCTCCATCTCTCTTTGGCTGTGCAGTAAACCTGGTCTAGGACTTCACTACAATCATTTAGGCAAAGGGTTTCGGGTTGCTGCTGTATCAATCTGATGAATATTGAATCACTGTTACTGAGAAAACTGAAAGTGAGGAAAGTTAATAAAACCACTAGCACAGTTTAGATCAGAAAAAAGTGGTACAGAATGCAGCATCGTTATAGTGCTAACGTCCACTTTTGACATTTTACTACGGCAAAACTAATGATCCAAACTTGATGAAAATTTGAAGTCGTATCAAGGTTTAGTTGACCTACTTTCATAATTTTTTGCATAACTATGCGGTGTATACTTTTGAAGTTATTTACCAAAAACCTCATCCCATTCCGTCCCCTTTTTTTATAGATCCATGATTGAATCAACTCGATCGAATGACAAACTTCTCTCGATTATACAAACAATTTAAAACACTAATCAAACTACTACACTAACTAGAACCAACTTAAATGCCCTGAGTTGCGCTTATATGTATGGTTTACATAACAGCCTGCTCGAAGGCGTAATACGAGGAGCGATACTTTTATCTGGACTCATCTTTCGTTCAAGATTTCCAGCATTAAGTTCATTTGCTCTCCTATTAAACTTCAAGTTCAGCAGGGTTGCCTTTTCGTATGGAACGCATCAGTATATGGCTCAGTCTACTTAACAGGCTTCGCATTGAGGACACATTGCTTTGTTTCCTGTGATGAAGTATTATGCGTCAGCTGGATTTAAGGCGACTAATACCTTTTTTCACGGCCTCTTTAGAACTTCTTGACGAGTTGCGACATCAGATAGGGTAAAAGCCGCAAAAAGTTGGTTTCGCTCTCTTTAGCGGAAAGTCTCCTTGACAGTCCGTGCTATATTTGCTCGGAAACTGGCAATGACACGAAACGGAAACTGGAACGCTTCCAGTCGCAAGTGATACGAAGCGCGAAAATTAGTAAACCAATGAGAGAAGGGAAAAAAGCTTACCGATACATCCTATGATTTGTAGCCAGGAATGAAAAAAGGTAGCCAAACGACTTGTCGATATCGTATTCTGCTGATGACCGACTGTGAAGATTGCCTGCCTTCAACTGTGCCTTTCGCAGCAGCTTCCAGTCTCCTATATTCCTAAAATTAGGAGATTCGTTGGCAGCGCCAATCCCCAGAGCGCATGCTCCTTCCACTCAATCCGAATCGGCGAGCTTATACACGCGGTTCACGTTTCTCAACCAGACTCGGTTTATTTCTCCTGAACTTCGCAGCCCTGCCGCTGTTAAACAAACACGACTCTTCCATAAGCCATAATCTCTGAGATTGCAAGAGGACATAATAAGCAAAACGTCTGTTCATTTTATAGTCGTATAAACAACGTTTCCTCCCGGCTATGTCGGTATACAGATGGATTAGAGGGTCTGAAATAGGATTTTATTCTGGCAAAACTTATGACCCGATTTCAAGGAATCTTTACCAGTGTATTAAGTACTATTGATTCTACCTTGGGTAATTTTTGGGCTGCTCTATCTTTGAAAGTAAGGAAGTAATACGCAATTAACTTTCCGACTAGCAAGAACCTCCTATAGACTGTTCACAGTTTAAGCCAGGGGTTTGTGCAATCATATTGTTCGAGCAGCAACAGGTTTCGAGTGTGCTTTTATAAACACCAAACGCCAGCCTTTAGCCGGCTGCTCCCTTCCCAACAAAACATGTCAAACACAGACACTGACGTCACGGCGAGGTAAACCATAATTCGCAGTTTGTAGAGGTAGAAACCAGGACCCAGTCGATTTCTTGTTTACATCAGAACCGTGAAAAAGTTATGATAACGGCATTGTACTCCGGACGGAGAGCCCGAGCAGCAAACAACGGCTCGGCGACAAAGACTGGGGAAAAAGTGTAAGATGGCGAAAAGACCCATTTGTCACAGCGAGGACAAGCCTCTCAGTACTGTTTCTTTTCGCTCTGCGGGGTGAAAAGGCAAAAGTTGAACAAGGGAATCAAGGAAAGTGACGACGGCAATAAAGAGGAGCTTGATAGAGATATTAATCACCAGCCCGAGAGGGAAAATCTGCTATTGTAATATCTTGACACTAATGACAGATGAAACCACGAAAAGTCATACGCGTCTCAGACAACGACCTACTCGCTCATAGACCAATTACGAGAAACATTGCAGTTTAAGCTGAAAAGCTTTTAGCGTTTGAAGATCATTCAGTGGAACGGTTTTCGTCTTGGATATAGCTTCCCTAATTGCTGGAATGGTACTGAATCAAACATTTCCATTGAGGCTAATGTTCTTCGTCTGCGTAGCATCACGCTAATGTACATGCATGCTTAAAGGAGCAATTAGGGACTGACTTCGTTTCTTTTCCCTCCGTGATTCTATTAAAAGAACGTCAACTCAAATTTTCGATACTTCAGCAAACGCTGGAAAGATGATTAATTATGACGCGCACGGTTAGAAAAGCTAAATGTCAATGATTCGGAACTAATTAAGACCCGATATGCGCAACATATAAGACAGAAAAGCTGGCTCTTGAACGTTGGATATGACGGTGCAGCAGTTAAACAGCAGATGCTTGTTTGTATATATCCCGCAGTTGAGGTACACCCTCCTTAGGGCCTGCTGAGGCTTATTGCTTTTCCTTAACGTCTGTATATGACAAGCACTATATTACGGCTTGGACTCGAGATTATTCTTATAGAAGGTACTGCTTTGAATAGGAGAGCATCGGCACAATGAAAACAAGACTCGCCCTAGTCCGATCCAATAACAGGCAACGCCGCGTCCATCAGTCAACTCAACTTGTTGAGACGGACTAGTTTTTTTTCGAATTTCAGTGACCGAGAGTCTTTGGCAGCAGCTTGTAGGCAATCATTTGTAGTTTCTGACTCAATAACCGCATCGTATTTTCTTATATGCCGGTTATTCCGTGCTGTCAAAGAGGGGGCTCTCTTCTTTCAACTCCAGAGCATCTTTTGCCTGCGCTTATCCCATCGTGTTTGGTGTCACTCGCTTCTCAAAGGGACGACTCAAACCTGAACTAGTAAGCCCTCCGTCCAGTTTTCGGGCAGTGAGCGTACCCGTCATGACAGCTCTGTACCTCGCTGTACAAACAGAAACAGATACAAGTTTTTAATCCGAAAAGTTGGAACGATTTGTCGTTGCTGCCAGGCAGGAGAAGAGTAATCCTCAAGCGTAAAAGCCTCTCCCCGAGGGCAAAGTTAAAGCCAGCCTTGCTGAACTTTAAACCGTCCAAATATTCAATCGACCGCAAAGCTATACAGCTTCGCTAAGAGCAACAAGGAGAGTTTTTAGAAATAAATAAGCTTTTTAAATATTCTTCAAAGATCAGATATTTTCCGTTTGTGAGAGTATAGCGGATCTTCATCGAAAAGAAGCTGCTTATATAATGGCTTTTGTACAAAGATGTATGACGAGCATGAATGGGTTTTACTGTCATTAGATATGTATTGGTTTGCAATGGTGCCAAAAGTATGTCGTGCTGAGTAGAGACGTCTTTGATTCGAGGATGGCCTCGACAAAGTCGTTAAAGGTAACGGGTGAGCGATGGTAGCGACCTCACCGACGACGGGAAATCAATGAAAGATCACGTGCGTTTCTCCTGAAGTCATTTTCATATCGCACTAGGCTCTTCTCCAACTACCATAAGCCATTTAACCTGTCGTCTTGATGTTTGCTCTAGACCAGAGACATTTTGCAGCCAATGACCGCCATTTCCGCACGTTGAAATTCATTCTCAGATACTTCTTGGCAAGTTGCGCTAACACAGAGTGCTCTACAAGACTTCTGCATTATGACGTCGCGTCACGTGACTAACGCATATCTACTTATAGGCAAGCCAAAGGACGTAATATTCGTTCGTGTTAATTTCATATCTATCGATCAATCTACCTAACTGTCTGTCTGTGTATCTATCTATCTATCCAACTATCCACCTATCTGTCTGTCCGTGTCTCTATCTACAAATCTATCTATATATATCCATTTATATCCATCTACCTAGCTGCGTCTGTGTATCTACCTATCCATGCATCTATCTACTTATCCGTCTGTCTATGTGTCTATCTCTATCTGCATATCTATCTGTCTATCTATCTATCTATCTATCTATCTATCTATCTATCTATCTATCGATTTATCTGTCTGTCTGTCGATCTATGTATCAATATCCATCTATCTATATATCATATATCTATCCATGTATCTATCTATCTACCTATCTATCTATCACCTGTCTATCTAACAACGATGAAATAATGCACTTGGCTGTGTTAGTCATACCACCAAGATGGCGGACACTTCATGTTGCATAAGCCCTGTCTTCTTCATTGGTATAATTACTTTCTAGCGGTCTTTTTTTATATTAGAAAAAAAACTATTTATAACTGTTGGGAAATTTTGGAATTTCACGCTCAGTTTTTCTGGAAAAATTATGGATTTCTGTGTCTGCATTCCTAATTTATATGGAGCAAGATTCTTTCGAAAGTTCTATTTTCAGGGCGTCATTCCTTGGCCTGCTGTATACAGCTCGTCATTTTTCATAATTTTTTTTATAGCCATTCTTTCAAAAAGTGGGGAGACAAATCTTCTCATGTGTTACATATACGTTCCCATCATGGATTCCCGTTTTTTAAATCTTTAAGCTCTCTTTCCCGGACACTCATGGAACATATCATTCGATGTCTTTTATCCTTGGGGCCGTCGACATGAACATTTGCATCTCGTTTTGTTGCTCCACCGGAGAGATCGCATGTGATGTCGCGAGTGTCACTAACACGTCGCAGCATCGTCTGACTTTTCCACTGTCTCTTTCCAATGCATCGTCAATTCAGGTCCACTTTCGCATAGCAGAGGAAATTTCCTCTCTCTTTTTCAGTCTGGACCAGTAGGTTATGTCCCAGCGAAATTGGATGAATTCTCTTACGGAAAAAAGCCAAAAAAAATTAGCAAGAGGAGAAAATGAAAAAGAAAAGACGATTGCGAAACGGAAAACGCGTCGTTTCCGCTCGTCCCCTCGTAATAATTCCGCGCGGCACTACAACCAATATGAGAGAGACAATCCGCTTTTTGGCACACAAAAGGGACGAAACGTTGTGCTGTGGAAGCTCCACAAATGCTGCAACAAGAAAAAGGTACAGTCGCCAGGCAAACTGGGTTCCGAACGGCGAGAAAATTATGTTCATTGTTCAACATTTAGGATTTTAATTTGACTAAACTATCCGGCCGATTTAGGCGAAACTTCGCAAGTGACTTAGGTACCTTAGGATCTAACTTCAGCATTTTTTTGGCTGCCATATCTTTGAAACTGCGGAAGCTATTAGCAATTAAACTATCCCCAGTACCCCTTTGTTACGTGAATTTCACCCTGTTGATATAAACTTTCTCAATATCGATGGTCCCAGAACTTGATCCGTTAAAAGCATGTCATCTCTTACACTTGTGTTTTTGGTTTACAATTTCTTAGGAGACGGAAACTTAACCTGCACAGGGGAGAGAATCAATCATTGCCGCGCTGCACCTCCATGGAATGTATTCCGCCGGTTGCCGAGAGATTGACAGATCATTATAAATCACGATCCACAGCAAGCGCTCTCCGGAGTGGATAAATAGATGGAAAAAGAGAGACAGATAGAGGTAGAGCGAAATCTCTCATCTCTTTAGAGTGTGTACATCAATTAAAAACCTCGAATGATGTATGTTATATGCAGTTTGCAGACAAGCACATATAACACCTGCACGTTCTCCCACATGGGTTTGTTAAATTCATCTGGTTTGCTTATCTTTGTGCTCTTTTATTTGCGTGAAATTGAAATATATATCAAGATGGCGGACTTGCAGAGTAAAGCTGTTAAAAGCTTTTCTTCTACTCCGTCAATAGAACTCTGTTTGCTCAAACAATAGAGGGACGGTTTCTTCTGGCAGTTTACCGTTAAACTGGACAGTCCATTACTGGAACCTGGCTGAAGTTGTCTCGATTTCTTCCCCTTCTCTTTTTAGCATTCCCATGTTATTATAGTTACGTAAATGCACATCGTGTTATGTCATTCTAACCGGTCGTATTGGTCAAAGGAAACGTTTAAATGCAGTTTTCGTACTGCTGGGAAATGTACTTGAGGTTTATTATGCACTCGATGCAGTGCCGTAACGAGTCATAAAGCCGCCCAGGGTATGCACAGCGAGGCCGCGCCCCCCCCGGCCTCGGTGTACCCTTTAATTATTCGTTTGCATAACATAAACAAATTATAAAATCGCAATGGCACGCATAGTGTAGGTTTTTGTCTTGTGAGTCTTTGTTTCAGTGTTGGGATTGATTTAGTTGTTTCAAACTTCTGCTTGTTTTACAATTCACTGTCAAAAAATAGTCAGGTGCCCGCAGGCTCGAGAATTTCTGAATTCTCTGATGGTGAATAATTAATTATCTGTGTTATGAGGTTGATACTGTAAATCATAGCATAATAGTAATAAACATCAATGCTTGTAAGAGGAAACAAACGCAACAGAGCCGTTATTGCAGATTATTTGAGGTGTGTACGTACAACGTTATATTAGTGCGCCGCAGGCGCGAAAATTTTGGCATATCTACGCCACAGATATAAAACTTTAGGGAAAAAAACTTATGAAAAATCAATTAGTTCATTTCTTCTCCGTTCGATATCTGAGGGATGCACATGCTATCAGGCTCTCCAGCATATGCAAAACGCTTCGTCTTGCCGCCCCCTCGCTCGGTGCCGCCCAGGGGCGCACCACCCGTACCCCCCCCCCCTCGTTACGGCACTGACTCGATGGTCTGCGGCCAGAGGGTAGAATTGGTCCTTCACGTTGAAAACGTAACGCTGTTGACACAATCTGACGTGCACTTGAGTTCCCACTCAAACCCTGGTTAAACAATTTGCATCATCTTGTTGCGTTCATTCTGATAAATAACTGGATTTTGCAGAGATGGTTACGGCGCGGGTAGCGTTCTTCATTTGTTTTCTGCCCGGGTTCAACCTAAACTGCAAACCGTATTGCTCAGTCTGCGTTCTGCTTTATGCGCCCGTCAAATAACAAGTTAGTCGTAATTCAGTTTAAAGTCGAGCTGCAAAACAGGCGCCAGTCGATACTTTGAAGGCTGAATTGGTTAAGCAAATACGAGCAAGTTACCCTGGCAAGTTTCATGCTTACACCGCATTGTATTTCCTCAAGACCACGGGGGTCTTTAAGGGTCAGAATTTAAGGCGACAGCTACTCGTGCAGCACACCGACTGAATTGCGGCGACGAAAGAGCCTTGCCGCGAAACTGGACCCAATTTTGCCAATACCCGGGTAACTCTTCGCCTGAAACATGTCCAATGCGTACAATTCCAGCGCCACTGCCACAGGAAGGAACAAGATTCTCGCATCGCCTTCTTCATTTTCTCGGCTAACGCCAGCAGTTTTTGGGGTCGGTTTTATAGCTAACCTGGCTTTCAATTTGCCCTCCGGGCATAAGTTCTACCCAGCTACAGTTATAGTATGCATAATTGCCGCAAGGCAGATTCAAAGCCAGGGAACTCAATCGTGTTGCTTCGCATTGGCTTAGAAAGTAGATGCACTTTATTTTCTATCATCTTGTATTAAGCTTATATTAGTATTCAATTACTAGTGAATTCAGTTAACTTTGATATAATCACGATCTTTGCTTAATTTATATTCAAAGAAAAGATAAACATCAAGGTCAACACGAGGCGTAATATTTCGTACTAAAAGAAATGCTGTTGTCCTTCGTTTGTTTGTAGAAAGCATTATTGCTGCATACGATCGTGCAAGGCCGAAATTGAGTTGTATATCACACAGATTCGGTTGGCCTAAAAACAGCCCCTAAGAGGATTAGACTATTTTTTCTTGGCGAAAACACAAAACGGACGTTCTTTACATTGCGGGATACATTTTAAAAATTCAGAGACTAATGCAAGGCGTGTAATGCATGTTAAAACAGGACAAGACAACGTTATTTTGGTCGACAAGTATGTGTGTCTTCCCAAATGGCACTTTTGTTTTCTCCAGGACTCTCAGTTGGATTTCGGCTTCCTCTGCGATCTGATGAGACCGGGGATGTCTGGGAAGAGACCGGTGCCTAAGAATACCATGGTGGTACCGACCCAGTGATAGGCGGTGAATGGATTCTTAAAGTACAAGATGCTGAACAAAAGCGACAGGAACTTCCTCAAAGTGACCACTAGCGTCACGGTCAACGACGAGCACTCGGTGGTCAGAACGTAGACGGCGTTGATGCAGGCCAACCTATGAAATCGTAAGGATTCAATTTCCTCAGTGAAACGACTTTTTTTCGGGTTCACGGACGGGGGCGAAAAACGACTTACTGTGTAATAACGTTGCCCAACAAATAGACCCAGATTCGAGGCCAGGCACCAATAAGCGGTAAAGTGCTCCATAGCGGCCAATCGAGAGGGGCACTCCGATTGGCTTTACCAATATGCACGGCTAAATCGCGGTAGAGTAATAGGAATCCCGGCAGTGGCAGGGCATGCTGTATGTCGACATCAATTTACAATGAAACAAATTTCAAAAATTTGTGCCAAACAAGATGAAAACAGAATTGCCAGGGAATCTTACGGTGAAGAAAAGCGCCTCCCGGGGATGTTTACCGTACTTGGCGTACATGACTTCCTGAGAAATTCCCATGCGAGCCGACATGAACAGGGCAAACGTCAATAAGCAAATTCCTGTAAAAATCAATTTTTTTTTACAAAGATGAAGGCTATAGTATGGTATTATTGCTCCGAGCGCGTCGTCTCATCAGATTACCTACGATCCACCAGAGAAAATCGATCCACTGGGACTCGGCGTCGGTACTCTGGCTGCCCTGCAATTCAAATCCGTAATAATATTTAACTGTCGTCGCAGTGGCGTGCCAAGGGGAGGGCAAAGTGGGGCAGCTGCCCAGGGCCCAGGTCGAGCTAGGGGCCCATTTTTGCTGTCCGAGGGGCCCAGAAAGGCCTCTAGCTGGGCCTTCAGCTCCCAAGAATCATGGGTTTCGCCCAGGGCCCCAAAGTCCCTCGGCACGCCACTGTGTCGTCGTATAATCTTGAACCGTTTTACGTAATTCCACTAAATAGCACCGTTAATATTATTATAAAGTTCGGTTATAACTTTGACTCTAAAAGATGAGGTGTTCTTACCACATCTTTGGACGAAGCAAATGTGCACAAGAAAATGCCGACCGTAATCATGATCACGGACAAATACTTGGTCAGCGTGTACTTCTTCTTTAGGATAATGATACCCAGCACCATGTTGGCCATCAGAGATCCCGCTCGGAAAATCATGTGCAGCGGCAGTGAAATGTTGAAACCCAGCGAGTAGTTGTTGGTCACAGACACGAAAAAGAACATGATGACCATGTTGATGTACTCCCTGCAAATGTAGCAAGCTTTCAATGTGCATAAATTCAAAACTGTAGTAAGACTAACATACCGCACGGGAACTTTCGGTTTCCTCCGACCGAAATTCATCGTGGTGAAGAAACCCTCGACAGCGATGACGACGAACTGGGCGAAGGTTATCAGGTTTCCCGAACCCGAGTCTTCCCTGAAATGAGCGAAACCCCCAACCAATCGTGATCACGGATTCTTAGGAAAACTACTTTAATCTTTCCATACTTAATGAGGAGTTCCAAGAAAACGACATTCAGGCAGCAGCCTACAAAGACGAGCGCGATAGCAGCCGTCGGGCCCATGGTTTTAATTAATCGATACTAGAACACTCTTTAAATTCACGGTGGACAACTTATATTCCTGACCGTTTAGAGTCTCGAGTGCGAACTCCTTGAGAGGAAAGAAATAAAGGGTTACGCTTTGTGACCTAATTCGTATGAGTGTTTTAGTAATTAAGCTCAAAATACCCGCGAAAATTTGTATTTTTGTCCGCGGCACTGACCGCCTCCCTTTCAAGACTTTAAAACAGACTATGAATGTCTAATTAAAAACGTATTAGTACGCTAGCAATGCATGCTGGTCCATTTATGTCAACTTAAACCGTCCAATAACAAACGTTCACGTCTAGAGAGTTTGACAGTTAACCGGCTTCATAAACAGTTCATTGTAGCGCCGCTAGATGGCGTCAACAGACGACAATAATTTAATTGTTTACATTCTTCAAGTGAACATGGATCGCCTGTATTATGCCTCGCCTAATTTCCAGTTTGGCGAATTAATTACGTCGTGTAAAGGCATACGGCTTTACGATGGAAACACTAAAGTATTTTAATTTCTCTTCTTAATTGTTTATTCGTAGAATTGGCCATGATTAGAGCAAAACCGACCTCTAACGTTAACCAACTTGAGGCTTGAAAGATGTCGATAAATTACATTTGTACGTGCTCTTTTTTTTAGTCCATGTTTGAAAATGAAACAGTCTACTTGACATCTTACTACCTGTACTTCACCAACCTAGCGAGGACTCAGAATCACCTGGTCCTTAATCTGAAGCTTGTCGTGCTGAAAGAAGATGAATCCGGCGGCCTTACACGTAGTCCGAAGGTTGTATTGCATTTGGCACCACCTGAACCAGGTGAATATCTCGGACTATCTAGTAATAATAGCTTAGTTTAATTACATTTGAATGTCTAGGGCAATACTCTCGGCCAGTCGCAAGGAGTTCTGCGTCTTATATCAAGCTGTCGTTCACGTCAGGAGGGGCCACAAATTTTAGCAACGAACTAGGAAAAGTTCTGCTGCAGCGGAGATGGGAAATCGTGGCGGCACCTACGGTCGTCCCAGTGCCCACAACATCAATTATCGTGGTATTATTAAGTTAATTATACAGTAAAAAAATAATAATAATTTTCCTCCATCCCAGGCACGTTCAGGAATTGTCGGTAACTACAAAGTCTAGTTTCTTATTGTGTCGCAATGTTAACTTTGGCGTTCAGGTATCGAGAGGAAGATGCAAGAAAAGGTGCAGCAGACGTCAGAGAACATCAGTGTGGCTTTCCAGGACCTCAAAAACTTGATGGACATGGCCAAGGACATGGTGAACCTAGCCCGTACCATGGCGACAAGAATCAAGGTACATTGGTATGGTTGGATGAATGAATGGATAAGTTTTGATGGATGGATGGGTGGATGAATGGATTGTTGTTCGATAGATTTATAGTTATCAAAAACTATAAATTTGAAACGCAACAAATTGTAAGAAAAGTTTTGCAAGAGTCCCCGCTGCGTTCAGGACTCTGTCACTTTTAATTTCATAAAATGTCTGTTTTGCAGGAGAAGCAAGGCGATATCAGCGAAGATGAAACAATAGCATTCAAAGCATATCTTCTCAGTTTGGGTGTCGACGACCCCGTCACTCGAGAGGCGTACTCTTCGGGCGACGCTTACCGGACTGACCTTGCCAAACAGATAGCCGAGGTCCTCGAGCAACCAATCAAAGAGAGCGGCGAAATCATGGCTCTGACGGATGCTTTCTGCCGAGTGAATCGGGCTCGCGGTCTTGAGCTGCTGTCGCCCGACGACTTCTACCAGGCATGCCGGATAATGTCCCGCCTGAATCTGCCAGTGAGGATGCGGGCTTTCGAGAGCGGGGTGCTCGTGCTGCAGCTTCAGTCCCAAAGCGACAAGGAAATGGATAAACATACGGTCCAAATGGTACATTACTTATCTAAGCATGTGGACTTCTGTTCAAAAAATCAAAAACAAGTTTAAGTTAATTACAAACTAAATTCATTTTTACAGCTCGAGAAGAAACACAAACTGAGCGCGGAAGATATGGCGCGCGAACTGGGCATTTCGGTCATTCTGGCTCGGGAACGACTCTTGTCGGCCGAGAGGGCTGCGCTGGCCTGTAGGGATGATTCCACGCAGGGGCTCGTGTTCTATCCCAATTTATTTTTAACCCGAAACTCTTAACGTGATTCGAAATGTGTAATTTGCAAAATAAAGAAGTTGAAGAATAAAATACATGAAATAATGAACCAGTATGAGAAATTATTTGTTGGAATAGGAGTGAAAGTTATAATAATAATAATTAAATTAACTGAAATACAATTTCTTCGAAATTTATTTTGAATTTAAAGCAGTAATTCGATTTCAGTTGAATTGTTAAACGAATATTTGGCGAATCTGGCAACGCTGCACCAATCCAAAAGCGTTGACGTCGAACATGGCGGATCAGCTTGAAAGTAAGTTGTTTATTTCAAATCACAACATCTCATAAATGCCCGAAAACCCCATCTGGATCATTTTTCTACCTTTCTGATAAATCACTAATACTCCGTACCTATTTTGCGACGAAATACACTATCCTTGGGATTTGTATGTTTGTTTTCTGTCGCAAGAAACCAAAGCTGATTTGCATATTTTTGAAAAAAGAAAAACAACTCTTGGAATTTGAATATTAGAACCCAATCAGTGACGTTTTTTATGGTAAAGTATCATGTTGACTACAGCGGAATCAGCCGAGGCGCTGCTTTCCTTCAAGAATGGAGGCTTCAGTGTCAAGCGTGAGTTAAAGTTCGACGACGACTCGGAGTCAGCCTCCCAGCAGATGTGCCTGGGACCCGAGATGTTTGGCCTCAAACGGGTTGGAGAGATGACGACCCCCGACAAGAGCAACGGGAAAGCCGTGTCAACAATAGTGTTGAATCGTCGGGGAACCGTGAGTGCTGTAAATTATTTTAAACTGATATCCTTTGCTAAATAATTCATTTGTTCGTAGCCCGCTCGGATAAGGAAGAAAAATCGCTTATTTCAAGACGATTATGTGACGGGCAATTCTGGACCCAGCAAGTCACCCAGGAAGGGTAATAAAACTGCGAGCGCCAATACGACACCCATTAAGACAGGTACCACATCTTTTAGTTAATTTGTATTCACATTTGTAGTAATTTAAATTGATTCCAGTCCAACCTCGCTCGCTCCCCGGAAGTGCTCGAGTAACTCCCGAACGGAGGTCCATCTCGGTGACGACAACACCTGTCAAGGCAGTGTCGCCCAGCAAAACCAGGCCGAGGCTGAAGAGGGGAAAAATTCGACCTAATTTCAAAGTAATACGAGTTCACCTGTTTGTAAAAAAAAAAAATATCTAATGAAATCAATACTTTGGTCCATAGATTCCGGACCGGGAACGAGAAAACAACAGCGCGCCATCCGTTCACGACGTGGCGGCCGAGCGAAGAGCCCGCGCGGCAGCTGCAGCCGTGGCCGCCGCGGCAGCCGCTGCGGCAGCGGAGGAAGAAGAGAACGGACTAAAACACTTAGGACAGAGACTGCGTAACCTGCTGAAACTACCCAAAGCCCACAAATGGGTCTGCTACGAGTGGTTCTACAGCAATATTGACCAGTATAGCCCCTAAATTCTTCACTTCACTTATTAAACAAGATTAACCAGTAATTAAGTAATGAAGCCGTGAAACCGAATATTAATATACCAGTAAGAAATAAAGCTAAAATACAAAATAGGTAAATTAGTAATTAATTTATTTATTTATTTCACAGAGCTTTATTTGAAACGGACAATGACTTTATGATTTACCTGCGGGAATCGTTCCCGCAGCTGAAGACGCGCAGTTTGACCAGGACCCAGTGGTGTACCATCAGGAGGCTTATGGGAAGACCTCGTCGCTGTTCACAGGTTCTGTTGATTACCAATTTAATTTTAAATTTTATGTCTCTTAATTTTATATCTGCTTGATGAATTTTAATTTAATTATTAGTTTCGTTAATTATAATCGTAAGATTAAAGGCGTG
This sequence comes from Leptestheria dahalacensis, assembly GCA_022114935.1. Lineage (NCBI taxonomy): Eukaryota > Metazoa > Arthropoda > Branchiopoda > Diplostraca > Leptestheriidae > Leptestheria > Leptestheria dahalacensis. The sequence goes on from JAIQCU010000137.1 coordinate 38,397, forward strand.
TTAAAAGGTTATTTAACGTTATTTTGTTCCCCGTTTTACATTTAATATTGAACATTCTTTGCAGGCTTTCTTCAACGAGGAGAGAATGGAACTGGCCAAGAAGCGACAGAAGATTCGCCTGGTTCAGCAGCGCAAAGCGGCCGACGTGATCGCCCTCAGCAGGGACCTGCCCGATGTCATACCGATGCCCCTGGTGATCGGCACCAAAGTGACTGCCAGACTCAGATATCCACAGGTTATCCATCACTCGTTCGTCTGTTGTCATCTCCATATCTGTTTAATTCCACATAGCTTATATAGATGTATGTTTATTTATTATTGGTTAATTGAATATCATTAGCTATTTATTATTAACTAAACAATATATTATAGTTTATATGGTTTAAATAGATTTAAATCTAGATTGTTTTGTTCACTTTTGAAACGTTATCTAATGCACTTGAGACGTTATTATTTCTATAATTATTAATTATTACGTATGTGTGACTTTAAGTATGTGGTAATGTATAATTTATATTATGTTTGTTATCTTTGTTATAACGGGACTAAATGAATTGATTCGGAAATAACGAATACCCTAATGCTGGTATCTGAACTTGAACCTTTTATAATTGTGTAATATGGTTCGATGCTGTATAATTATAAAATATAATATCTATATAGTTATAAATATTTAGTGATATAATATTCGGATAGTAATATTCCCATTTTTTAAAGTTAATTGTAATACCTGTGTTGAATAGTACACAGTTAATCGAATCACTCTAAGTTGTGATGAAGTGACAGTGATAATATCAATACCAGAGATTGTTATTGAAATGTTCTTACTTTAAGTGGTAGTTTTATTACATAGTTAATGACACTTGGAATGTCTCTTTAACTGTGTCGTCCTTATCTGTTTTGATCAGCATTAAGTTTAACTGTAAATGAATGATGTGCCGCAGGATGGACTTTTCGTCGGGCAGATAGACGCCGTTGACACGTCCAACAACACGTACCGCATCACCTTTGACCGAGCCGGATTAGGGACCCATTCAGTGCCGGATTACGAAGTTCTCGTAAGTTTCCCCAGTCGTTCTTCTTCCCTTAAAAACGACAACAACAACAAATATAATGTTCATTCATTAATTTAAATTATTTAGCAATTATAAGTAGATAGATGATAGAGAGCCAGATGAATTGGTAGATGGATGGAAAGGTAGATAAAACCGGTAGATAATAAATGTATTAATTGGTTGATTTTTTGCGGGGGTCATGGAAACAGTCAAACGAGCACGTGGACAAGATATCGCTGTCGAGCCTGCTGCAGCGCTTCCGACCGCGGCCCGCGGTGACTCCCCAGTCGTTTACCTCTTTCGTGCCCATATTGCCCAATCCGCAGCCCGTGTCTCCGTCGCTCTACACGCCCACCTTCCCGCTGACGACAGAACCGAGTAAACATCTCTTTCAGCAACTTGATTCAATTAGGATATTCTGTCATTTAACTTCATTCTATAATGGAATCAATTATCGGTTAAAAATTGATTTCCAGATTCTTGTATTGTAAGTATTAAGAAATGAGAAAAAGTAAGTATACGTAATTAAGTTTATAATTATCTTTTTGAATTGAAATTTAAATAGTTGAATTAAAGGACAGGACAGTTCAATCTCGATTTCTATTCTAGTCTAATTAAACTATATTTTAACTGTAATTATGTTTAATTAACATATAATGCTATTCTTTGGTTAAATAGATTCTTGTTTGTTTGTTTTTTCCCCCGATAGGTTCCGCGTCGCCATCTCCGTCCCCGAATTTGCTAAGCGACCCCCTGTTGGGCTCGTCAGCCTCCGGACGGTCGCAACTGCTGCCGCTGGATGGCAGTCTCGGCGCCTATCCGATGCAGTTATTGACACCCATTGTAAAGCAATTACTCTGTGAATTAATTATATTTTAATTTTAAGTTCCGTTTTTTTCTTGTTTAAGTTTTATTGTTATTATAACTTTTTTTTACAATGTGAGTATTAATTGATTGATTAATTAACTTTAATTGATGTCTTGTCGATGTTTCAGGTGCAGTTGTCGAAGCTGTTGAACGTCAAGGAGGAGAAGGTCTCGGCGCTGCGCGACATGAACACGGAGGCGGAGCGACGTGAGGCCGTCGGCGACGTCGTCTCGTCCGACTTTCAGCGACGCTACGCCCGGATCATTCTCGACCTGGAGGAGCTGAACCGCGAACTCAACGCGCTACTCGTCCAAGTGCGCAAACAGTGTCAAGAGGTCAATTTCCTCATTTTAAAAAAAATTGTTATGATACAATTGTCACATAATTTTATTTATTATGTATATGAACTTACTTCCTTCTATATGATATATAATTTAATTCCAATTATGAATTTACTATTTATGTATCATTAATTCCCTATTCCCATTAGTAAATTATTAATCGTTGTTATAGATTATCTTTAAGTCGTTACATTTAATTGATTTACTAAATTACAATCAAGCAACTGACAAATCAGTATCTGTCCATATAATACTAAAATAGTGATTGAAATTAAATTGAATAGTATGATGGATATAATTGCAGGTAGCACCTCATTCGGGACTGTCGCCTTCGGCGGGTCCGGATAGCATTCGGCAAGTGTGCTACGACGAAGCCCGCAGTCTGGTCGAGACTCAGCTCGAGGGACGGGCCACCGGTGCTCGTGCGGCCCGGTCTCCTTCGGTCTTTTCCCTCATCACTGGCTTGACGTCGCTCATGCTTCAAATCAAGGTTAATTCCCATCAATTTTTGTTTAATGTTCAAATTCTCCAATGATCTCTAAATCATTAATTTAATTACAATCAAGGTATATTTAATTTAATGAAGGTAGAGTACGTCAAAATGTTCTAGTTAATTTTAAATTAAAAAAAAAAAAACTTTGGTAAATGTTAATATCAACTTTAAGTCATCGACGAGTTAATGGTCTGCGTGAAATAGTGCCTTGCGGAGAGCGAGCGGAACGCGTACGAGCTGCAGGCGCTGCAGGACACGCTGGACGAGCTGCGGCACGCCGTCAGCAAGGAGAATGTACCGTCGCTGCGCAACCACGTCGAGGTGCACGTCCAGCACATCCAGACGGGCCTGTGCCACCTCAGCAATCTCTCCACCACCGCCACCGCCAGCATTCACCAAAACGAACGGGGAGACACGCATCATCTTTGAACATCATTTCTTATTATCATTTAATATCTATTTCAATAATTAATTTTTTTAAATTTCTATAATTTTGCTGTCCTTTATATGTGCGTCGTCGTAAACCAAAAATTAACGAAAGATGGGAGCGGGAAAATTAGTCACAGTTAATTTAAAATAATAATTTCTTTTATTTTTGTTTTTATTTTTTTTACAGAGATGGAATACTTATCTTCGTTTATTTTTTACATATTAAATTCTTAATTTTTTCGGAATATTGTCGTGCAATGCCCATTCCCCGTCAGACGCGGAATTATGAAAATCAGCGGTAGTTTTTTTTTAAGGGGGGAAAACAATCTTAATTTGTGTGTGCAGATCTAACCGTTCTCGTAGTAAGTGATTTACAAGTTCTCGTTTCCGTGTCGTAGGTTTAATTTCGCTTGGTTATTTCTTATTTCGGGAATTTCTTTTTGTTTTGTTGTTGAGGCATGTGGGAAAGGGGGTGGTCGAGTCGGCATTTAGTTGAATTATTTAAGTTGGTTAAATGGAAACAATTGACCTTTTAATTTTACACACATTTCTCGTTTCTGCTAGCGTCGCCGTGTAAATCTCTGAATTTTTTCTGTTCAGTTTTTTTACAGAAACATCTTCTCTGTCGATGTGTGTGCGTGGAAATATAAAAACAACAAAAAATTTACTCGGAAATTAATAAAATTCCAACTAGAAGATTGATTGACTATCTTAAAATTCTAGTCAACCCATAAGTCGAAGTTAAGTGTGTCTAACTAGTCGAGTCGACTTTAGTGTCGTATCGGCATTTTCCTCCCTGCGTTTGATCGTTTCAACAAATGACTGACCTATAAAGTCAACATACAAATCGATATTATGTCAATTGAACTTGTCGTGTCGACGTTTTCCCTTCCTGCGTCTGATAAATTTAACAAATGACTGTCCCATAAAGTCAACATACGAGTCGACTTCACTCTTAGCTGCCTCGACTTCAATGTCTTGTCGATGTTTTTCCTTCCTGCGTTTGAAATGTTCAACAAATGACTGACCCATAAAGTCAACATCAAAGTCGATATTCTGTCAATTTAACTAGTCGGGTCGACTTCAGACTTACCTGACTCGCCTTAAATGTCGTGTAGATGTTTTTCTTTCCTGCGTTTGATCATTTCAACAAATGCCTGACCCATAAAGTCAACATACAAGTCGACATTCTGTCAATTTAACAAGACTTCAGTCTTGGCTGACTCGACTTTAATGTCGTGTCGACGTTCTTCCTTCCTGCGTTTGATCATTTCAACAAATAGCTGACCTATAATGTCAACATACGAGTCGATTTCACTCCAAGCTGCCTCGACTTTAATGTCGTGTCGACGTTTTTCTCTCCTGCGATTGATAAATTCAACAAATGACTGACCTATAAAGTCAACATACGAGTCGACTTCATTCCTAGCTACCTCGACTTTAATGTCGTGTCGACGTTTTTCCTTCCTGCGTTTGATAAATTCAACAAATGACTGACCTATAAAATCAACCTACAAGTCGATATTCGGTCGACCTATTTTCGCTTATTGGGAGCTGGTTAGTCGACACAATCAATGGTGAACGAGACATTAGACTGCGCGTGACCCCGTTCATGCGCACAACTGATTCATGTTTTTTTTTTTAAATTGTGTCATTGTATCCTCCCCTCCGTCTATTTATTTACCAAGTCTGCCTTCAGTCTGACCTTTGACCTCGTGAATTTTAAGACAGCGATTAGAAATGATAAATATAAGACTGTAGATGTACGAGTGCGTAAATACAGATAAACCGCGGTGGGAAATCTCCCTCGTTTATCTTATCTTGGCGGCTCATAGGGACCCTGTAGGATAAACAGCAGCATCACTCGATTCCGACGCTTCGGTCGAGATCGTTGGGAATCTTTTGCTCAAGATTCAAGATTCCTTGACATTCTGAATTGCGAATTAATGAAGGAAATAAGCGAGAAATGAACCGAATCGGACGTTTGTTCAACAAGTATCCCCTAGTGGCCAATGCAGCGGTGTACGGTACAATGTTGGTGACGGCGGAATTCTGTCAACAGACGTACCTGCGGAAGATCAGCGTGACCGATCCGTCGCAGAGACAACCCTACGATGTGGAGCAGCTGAAGAATTACGCCGTCGTGGGTTACGTCATCGCACCGCAGCTTGGATTCCGATGGTAACTCAATGCTAAACGACCAATGTATCAGTTTAATTACCATTAAATCTATTCCATTTTAACTTGATGGTTATATTTGTTATTGAAATCTTGAAGGTACAGATGGCTGGACAACAATTACGTGGGCACGGCCGCTAAAATTGTCGCCAAGAAAGTCGTTCTGGACCAATTTCTATTCACTCCGGTGTCGACGTTCGTCTTCTACGCGTCGACGAGCATTCTCGAAGGCAAGGAGAACTTCCTGGAGGAGTTTAAGCAGAAATTCGCGCCAACTTTCATTGTATGTTTACTTATTTCGTAATTATTGAACTTTTTAGCTTCATTGAATTATACAACAGGCCAACTGCATTTTCTGGCTGCCAATGCAGACCATCAACTTCCTGTTGGTGCCTCCAGTAGCCCGGTTCGCTTTCGTCGGCGTGTGCGCCCTCTGTTGGCTCAACATCCTCTGCTGGATCAAGAGACAGCCGACGGCCAAAGACGAGAATGACTCGATTACGTCAGAATAGAACTTAATTTTAATTAACATTGGAGTTTCCAATAAAAAATAAAAGATTTCTTAAAACCCTATAGTAATTATATGTTAACAGATTATATAATTAATCACTACTTTAAATTATAATTAAAATCTATTATAATCTATTTTAATGCCGATTTTTCAGTTGAATTGTGAACCAATGTTGTTGTCTTGTTTTTGTAAAGTCAACTTTTATTCATTTAAACAAGTGGTTCTTCAAGTACTGAAGAATCTGCTGCAGCGAATCGCGAACCAGCGTCCCGCTGACAAAGTCGAGCTGGAGGGCAATGTATTCGCCCTGCTTTTGTAAGCGAGCGTGGAAGCAGACGAGTACTTCTCGGGGTGATTCTTCGGAAATCGACGGCTCGTCATCGGTTTTTAACTTCTTGGGGTTCGGGCCCAATTCGCCCGTTTCTCGAGCTCTGGCGGCTTCACGTCGCTTCCTCCGTAAGTTAGTCCACGTGTTCTCGCGAGCGGTCACCTCCAGCTGTTCCATGTACTTGTTCTTCTTTAAACTCTTTATTTCCATCTTTCAACAATTGGGAAACATTAATTTTAATTATATACCAAGGTATTTTATGAGTTTACCTTAAGGTTGGTTAAACATTCTCGTAGTTTTGTAGCAACGCAGCTGACGGTTGGTTTCTCGAACTTGGTCAAATCTTCGACGATGTAAGTTATCGGGGGTTTCGGTTTCGTGTCCTGGTAGTTTGGAGCGTTTCTCAGTTGGATGTCGTCGCAAAACGACCAGGCCAGTCCCCAGCGCGTCGTCTTTCCTTGCGTGAATTCGGTCTGGCAAAGATTCACGATTCCCCGTTTCTTCAATTCGGCCTTTAGCGGGCAGACGCTTGCCTTGTGCCCGAGCATCGTCGTGTAGATCCGCACCCGATCCTTCAGCTGCAGGCTCTCGTCAATGAGTTTCTTCACAAACTCAACTTCCCCGCCCTCCACGGATACTTCCAGCGAAGACCGCGAACCGCCAAGCTTGGCAAACTTCGCTTCAGGACGATTTTTTCTCGACAAACGGGGGACGCCTTCTTCGGAACAGGTGAAAAACGGGGGATTCGTCATGCAGAACGAGTACTGGATTCCTTCAACATTCGTCAACAATAAGGGAGCACCTGGGTCGGTCAGTTTCACTGCAAGAAATTCCTTCATTGTAATTTTCAAAATAATAACAAGGAAAACTAAAGAGATTACAGGTTATGCTATCATCCAAGTTATTTCTGCTGACATTCTCTAGCGCACTTCTGTAATTGACTTCCTCGATTTCGGTCGCTAGAAACGTCCAGCCTTTCAAACGGCAGCCGAGAAGCGGGTATATACAGCATGCCCCCGTCCCTACATCAAAACCGCGCACTCGTTCGACCTTAACAGGGTCCACTTGAAGGAGATCGTCAATCCATAGTAGATAGTTTAACCTCAGCGGTAAAGTCGGAACCAATCTATCCTCAGGAATGGTAACCTCAAGATTGAAATCCTGATGTAACAGCGAAGTTGTCAATGCCCTTAAAGCAGCGGGATCTTTGAAATCAATTAAAACTTTGCCCGTCAAATCCGGCAGGGCGTATTTACGGAAATCTGGATATTTCAGCGCTAATTCTTTAAAATTTGGAGGAGTTTTGTAAGGGTTTTTGGGATGCATATTTCTGGATTTTTTTCCCAGTGTCTGACGGTCTGACCATAGAGGAAAGGTCTGACGTTTGAAATGCGTGTAAACAAAACAACGTTGACAAATTATTAGTTATTTTAAAAAATTTTGATGTATTTTTGCATTTATTTAACCTTCTTAAAATTAGTCTTGGATTTTCTAAGAATATTTTATATACGTGATTCATTTTTGATTGTATATAGTTCATATCATATAGGTCTTATTTTGATTCGCAGCTTCTCAGCTTTCGATTTGTAAACATTAAACAAAACAGAATTCATATCTGACTCTTCTGACCGGCTCCGTAGCTATACACTTGTTAAGTTCCCAGTTCGTAATGTCAGGGTTAAATTTACTTGCTAGTTACGATACCGACTCAAATTCAGAGCCCGAACCCGAGTCGGCGACGTCAGTGATCAAAACTCCAGAACAGCGAGACAATGAAAACCATGTTCCTGCATCCCGTAGCTTCTTCTCTGCTTCTGCTTCAGATACCACAGACAGGTATAGTCAAACAGTAATGGTTTGAAACAAATAATTAAATGTATTTGTTAGTGACGAAGAATCGGTCAGTCCCCAGGACCTCATGAGACGAGCCGCCGAATCCAGCTCGCTGGTTAACCCGTTCCGCCAGGACGAGTCCAGCAAGAAAGACACACCTGCAAAGCCGACAGAAGCTCGGTCCGTTTTCTCAAATCCTTTCACCGCCGCCGAACTGGCCGAGAAGTCGGCGTTGGAGAAACACGTCAAGTTGGCTCCGAGACTTGAGGACGTGACGACGATTAACGGACGCAGGATCTGCTGGAACTACAGAAAGGGCCGCTGCAGGTTCGGCGTCAATTGCGTTTACGCGCACGACTCGGAAATTATCGGCAAGGCTCAAAAAAGAGAGTGGGATGCTGAACCGTCTGAATCTTCTCAGTTGACCGGGGTTCCCCTCACCCACAGGGAAATTGAGCTCGCAGCAGATGAGGGGAAAAAACGCCCCGGACTGACGGACGGTCTCGTTCCCGGCAAAAAAGTCATGAAGATGTATCACAAACAGAAGGGCCAACTTTAATCTTGATGAATTGTTTTTTTGAAGGTCTGTTAATAAAGTGTATTAAAACTCCCGAGCAAACATAACGGAATGGTTTGTACTTTGAGGGATTTCTCCCGTATAAACTGTTGAATCTTTTTTTGATAAAAATAGAATCCACTTGAAGGAGTACAAAGAGAAGTGGGTGAATTTCACCCCAGGCAAATGAAAAAAGCAAATAATTTGATCTCGACTTGAGTTGTTCATCAGCTAAAAATGGTTACTTTCTAACTAAACGCTTCAATTCGGTCGCCGGGACGACAGACTGGCCTAAAACGGGTGGTCCGGGTTGACAGTTTTCACCGCCCAGCCGTTAGTGTATGGAGAGGTTGAAACGATGGCATCGCCCAAGTCCTCTTCGCAATCTGCAATCATAAATTTTTTTTCAAAAATCTTATTTTATTCATATTTACTCTTCTTCGGTTATAAAATTACTGTTAAATACTACGTAAGAGAATCTCACAGAGAAATAAAAAAACAGCGCAATTAGTAAAAAAAATTATTTAGTTCAAACCGACTTTGAATTGTTGATCAATTAGCAGTTTAACTACAAAGTTTGTAGTTTTTAATTTCTATTGAAATCAAAGGTAAGCTGAAACTATAACGCAGTACTATAAGTAAGTAAACAGAGTTATTGTATTCAGTAAATCAACGTTAAATAATATTTACCAATGAGACGATGGCAGAAATTCTTATTGTTGAGCCACTCCTCCTTGAGTGACAAGTTGTACATGGAGTAGGAGGGATCACCAGTAACGTTTTGAATGACATCCAGAAAGTCGGGCAGTCGTTCCATCAGCGCCTCAAGAGGCAGCGTCGTATACGTTTCCATAAAGACTAATCCCCGACACCTGCAAGTCGAACCCCAAACAACAATTAACTTTAATTCATTTGAACTAATTTATACTGATTAATTATTACTCAAAATAAAATATATACAAAATAATATTACCTGGGATGGCAGGGCTCTTTGAAGACATCCAGCTGGAAATACTGGTTATTATAGAGGAAACAGCGACGCTGCATGTACACCGTATGGTGGAGGAGATCCTTCTGCTGGAGCATGTGGAAGTAGTCGCGACTGGTGATCTGCTTCTTCACTTCAACCACCTGGCCGTGAACCTCGGGCCGGCGGACAGACAACATGTAACTCCAGCGGTCATTCTTGCCCCGCTTGCGCAGACGGGCCTGTCTGCGGTTCGAATTGGTCTGCAGGTAATCGTGGATGACCGTGAAATCCTGAAAGGGCGGGAATCTTGAATCGTCCGGTAGAGCGCGGACTAGGAACTTGATCTTGCGGGCATTCGTCTCGAGTCGGTCGCCCGTGTCGAGGCCTACTTTGAGGCACACAGCCTACACAATTAGGAAAGTATTAACATATTCAGTTTAATAAGATGGTAGAGAGTACATTAATCATCCGCCGAAGTTTGGTATCAAAATCTGTCGAATTATCTATGACGTCAAAGTAGGGATGTCCGATCCAGGCTTCGGCGGCTCGGCAATCGAGTTCACGGGCTAGCGACAGATTTTCGCTGCGACAAGAGTGTTGCTATACAATGTATTGGATTAATAGAAAATACAGTTAAGTTCAATAGGAGTGAAACCTCCAGCGAATAAAATTCCTCGGCACCCGTCGCGGCGGAAACCATGTGGATGATCTGATTGTATCGAGTGTCCCGGATGTCGATTGCGTTCCACTCGTTGTTTTTCAGGATCTGATCCCAGTCTTCTTTGGAAATGACTAATGAATAAAAGATAAGCATAATTTAGAATTTAAAGAGGCCATGTTACATCGATGATGCGGAAAAATTATTCTCGAGGGTGTGTATCCATCAAACTGACATATAGGGCATTACATGCTGAAGCATCCATAGCGCCTCTGTCGCATATGATTATACAGTCCCGACTGCAGCTCTCAGCCAGATGAAAAAAACAATTCTCTATCTGGATCATCGTCTTGAGAAGGTTTTCCTGGAAACGATTGGCTATGGGAAAGACAATACCCCGTCAGAAACAAATGAGATTCTATATGGTAACCATATAAAATTACCTTCCTCGGGTGTCAGATCAGCAAATTTGACGCCGCCACTGCATATGTTCCCGCACAGATTACAGGATGAAACGTTAGACGTGGGGTTACTATGACACTCATTGTGATTACGCTTACCTAAGCAGGATGGAGGCCGTCTCCGGAACTCGGAAAACCTTAACAAGTAAAACTTGAATTTATCAATTGTTAAATTGTTCATTTAAACAGAACGAACCTTCCACCCAAGATTCTCAAAGAACGTACTTAGACGAGCCTGTCCCGTGGTCTTCCCACCACACGGCCCTAAAGAAATTAAAAGCTGTTTTTTACGAAAGTTTGGCAAGGAGACCTCGACACGTACCTCCCGTCAGGACGATTTTATAAATCCGCTTAGCGGTCTTGGTGGTTGACGCTAACTGATCCATGGAGCGATCTGTCAAATTCAATGTGTATGGAATTATCAAAACTGGGTGATGAGATCGTATAAATTTAATGATATTTCATTACCTGAGATTTCAATTCTACAGACAATTGTCGAAATCGGAGTTGTCGATTTAGTACAGGTCGACAACTTTTTCGAAGAGTCGACGAGTACTTGATTGCACTAATAGTCAAGTGTGTTGTGGATGTGTGATGCCCCCACACGCGTTGTCCCCTATATACCCACACAACGTTCGCTTGGTATATACGGATCCGTTCCCGCTTATATGATTACTCAAAATATGAGTACGATTACTATTTCATTATTTTTTCTTATTAACATATTCCATGAACTTGTCAAAGAATGAATTTATTTATAACAGCAATAATATTACTTCAAACCTTTCTAAAACAAATAAACAGTACAGTAGTTAATCTATTTATGAACCTGCTACTGACATCACATTTTAAACTATTTTTTAGGGTAGTTACTAATATATAGTAGGTTTATTTACGTTGAAGTTTTGATTCAACAGTTATGGTTCTATCAAATCTGCTGAAGTATCGATTCTTAAGTTAGGTATCGATTTGTACCGTCAATCGTTTACATTTATGTGCACGCTGTTGCCTGGCCTCGTTTGCCTTTTAGTTTGAGCAATTTCGTCTGTTTTTCGTTTCAAGTAAGCTTCATTAACACGAATTTTAGGTTTCATAATATTTATCTCATATGAAGTAGCTTAAAAAGACAAGAGGTGAATGTTAATTAGATAAAGAGTCAAATAGCGCATGGTTTTTACGGCACGTTAGCCTTGGTGGTCGTTGTGCCACACACACCAGTGAAGTTCACATGGCAAGTGTCTGATTTATTGAACTCTTGGATTTAAAATATCCGTAGATAACATTTTGAAATTCAGATTAAAGTTCCCTCGCAGGCAATTGTTAGCTGGAGCGGAGTTGGCAGTCAGTCGACGGCTCTCTCGCGAGCAGCTCGGGGAAGTTGGAACCTTACCCGTTTCCCCTAGATCGATTATCTGAAATGAAAAGAGAATTTTTCTTTCTGTTGTTTTCTTTATTTCAAATCTGTGTGGCATGCAACAAAGAGAGACCTGTATGGCGCCAAATTTTCAAGGCCAAGCCTTACCTTAGCTGCTGTTTCCTGAAGGGAGAGGCCCTCAGGTAAGTTTTTGAACCCCCGCCTCTGTCATTAACCCCCTTTTTCTCAACTCTGGGGTAGGCTGTGGGCCTTTCACCCCCCACAGGTGAGTTCTTCTAGATCACAGGCCAACTACCCACGGGCATACCTCCTGCCAACTGGAAAAAAGGTTAACGTGCGCATTAGCAAAAAGAAAAGCAGATTTGTTTTCTATTTACGGTTTTCCTGAACTCTAACCGACAGAGCTGTGTTTGTCAATTTACTAAACAAAGTGTTAATCTAAACTACAGGAGGGTGGAGGGAGTTTCAAGTTCATTCTGTTAAAGTGGTGAAGCGTGAATCTTGCAAGATTCTTTGTGTTCCGCTGTATCGCTACTAGAAGAAAGAATCTCTGGGAAGGTAAAAGAAATCAGGGAAGAATCTCCATTGAGGTGGGCTGCTTCTTTTGGAGGAAAGGGGGCGGCCGAACCCCCCCCCCTCCCCGTTGGCGAATCTGTGGGTTTGGGTGGGAGAAGCCGTAGTAACCGGTGATTGGTGGACAGGTATGAAAGAAGCCGTCCCATTGGTTTGTCGCTTGTGAGTGAAGGTACGCTGGAGCTTCTTTGTGTCTCTTTTGTTACGAGCGAGAGCCTGCAGAGACTCCTAGTAGTTGAGCTTGACCAGTTGGTTTCTCTGCTCTCCTTCAGCTCGCTTCATCTCGTCCGTTAACTTTCCTCGCGTTAGCGTCCCCATTCTCCCCATTTCTTTGTTCCTCAGGTGAGTTTCAAAACCTTTACAGTCGCCATCTCGTTTTTAACCCCCTAAAAAAGTTTGAAAAAACAAACTTTCACGTACATTCTCAGGTTCATTCTTATCTAAAATAGTTTCATCGAAATTCCGAGTGTTTCCGATTTTTCTTTCACTCTATTGGTTCAGGTTTAAAATTGGTTTTGTCGAGTCTTTTGGCGCGCCACTAAACTTTTGTGCTGCAAGAAGAAGCCCGTGTATTGCCCGGGGCAGCAACGGTCGTTCGCCCTCTTTTTTTCTTGTATGGAACTTGGCAACCCAAGCGCGGACCACCTCCTGGGCCTCTCCTCCTTCTCACCTCTCCAAACCCTCGTTTTCCTTTTCTTTGGCCGTTGGAAACTCTTGCCCCAACGGCTTTTTCCACCTATAATTTGCCTTGGCTCAGATCCGTTTCGCGTCTCTTTTTTTCAAACGAAACGACTTCTATGGGCCAACGGTCGGGGTCTTCGTTCACTCTTACCTGCCGAGCACTGAAGCTGGAAAGCAGCAGCAGTGCTTTTACCCACCGGTTGAGACGTTCATCGGAGTTTTAGCCGTCGTAGCGTTTGGTGAATGTGGTTCTCGTGGCATGGCTACCTCAATTAAAGTGCGCATGACTAGATCCATACTCACCAGATGAGCGACAGCCTTATCAACGTTCATCTTTGCGAGTTTTATGATTGCGATGCGTATTTGTGTTAATCTTGGTCGTTTCTAGGTGAGTCGGCTTCTAGTGCACGTTTTTCGACACGAGCAGTCGTGACTAGATCCACACTCATCTAAAGGAATCCAAGTCATTCAACTTGCTGTGTTTCGCGAGTTTTAAACTCTGTGTTGTTGGCTTTGAAGACGCTTGTATAATGTGCATTGTTAAATACAAGTCATGAAAAAGAGATGTAGTTTGATTGCCTTAGCAAAATAGCTGTTAAAAGTCGACGAATTCGTCAAGTTTAAGAGGAGATTATTTAAGAGAATGGTAAAAAAAAGTTTGTCTCTTTGTCCGTTGTGTTTTCTCCTTTGGCGCCGACTTGATTTCATTTTGAATGAAGCTGATTGGGAGTTAAGAGGAGTTCAGGACCGCTGGTGGTGGGCTTCAAATCGGCCGATTGCTGCGAGTGGGCATCGCGGGGGGTTTCAATCACCGCCGTTATCGTCTGCTGAGAGTTGGTCCCGCTCGAACCGACCGGGGAAGTCGACCTGCTGCTGTTACTTTTGGTCGCCATCTCTATGTCTATAGTCATAAAGTTTAAAAAAGTTGTCAGTTATTACAATGTTGAAGCAATTTACACCGATAAATAGGTAGATACATAGTTATAGATCGACAGTCACTATGTTGATAAGGTACATATCGGTACCGGTTTTTTACGTATATACAAGTGACAGTACCGATTTATGTACTTCTTAAATCCTCTATTACAAAACTTAAATTGACCAAGTTTAACCTCCATTCCTTCTTGAATTCCCGTATTTGACATCATGTTAACGTCCTTATACAGTGTTGACTGTTACGTAACATATGATCTTAAACTTCACCGTTTATGAAGGAACCGAAGCCCGGGTAGGTTTAATATCGATCTAGTAGTTGTAAGTCGATTGTTTAGTTGATTCAAGTGAGTGAAATATGGAATCGTTACTTGGTTCAACATTGATGACTGGATGCTGTTTAAGTGGCTCTTGGGACTCGTGCTGCGTCTTGGGCCTGGCGCCCTGCACCGAGATCACCTGCTGCAGTCTGACGGTGTTGACCAGCTCGGTGTGGATGCTGGCCACATCCTTGGCAGTTTTGACTTGCTTCGGCGACTGCCCGCAGCAGCAAAAGACCAAGCGGATGACGCACATGGCCAGACCAAATCCGCTCAGAATGGGACCGACCAGACGAAGCTCAGGAGACTTGAATCCCTTCTCGCCCAGACCGACGAAACTGGTTACTGTTCCTGCCATTAGAATAACCAGACCGATCCACAGCAAAGCGTCCATGCCTCCATTCTTCGAGGGAGATAATAACAAACCGATATAAAATATGTAATAATAATTATATTTTTTTATGGTGGACGACATAATTTAACCTCAACATCAGGGGTTTAGCAGATTCATATAGCAGACTAAGGAAAACAACACTACGTACATTGGTGAACAGTTTCTGAACGTTAATTTAATTAAAGCGATAACATCTTAGTGCTGCTATTGCCCACGTTGATTGAGTGATGACAATCCGCATTCTCTCTATGCAGTGTGAAGCTATATTTGTTTGTTTTTTTAAAGCTGAGTGGATGCACCCATGTGGCGCGAAACACTCAATCCTAACAGTTTGTTCAACTTCCTGCCGCGTGTCTGTCCACGCCATCTAGTGGCAGAATGTTAAAACTTGGCAACGGGTGTTTGCACCGCCATCTGGTAGTTTTAATTCTGATGGATTTACCTGTGCGATAGGCGCTCCGGACGGCGAATCGAGTAGATCGCGAATTTTATGTTTGCGCATCCATTTCTTATGCGCCTTGTGTGCTCTCATCCGGTGCTGAACACTGGCGCCGCCTCGGCTGTCCGCCACGGAGCTGACTCCGCACACCGATTCAGCGATAGAACCGGGGTATTCGGAAGACTGTCCGTCCCATGCTGCTTGTGCTCGCCGGGGCTGCGTTTTTCATATAAACAGACAGGCAAAACACACACGTAAATGTATCAAACCACATACGGCAAACCGAGCAAGACATAGATACCACAGAGATGCAACTAGTCTAAGTGAAAGCTGCGTGTTTCCAGCTATATATAGAGAGAGAGTTATAAGGTGCAGCAGCAACATCTACAAATGCACGAGTCAAACCCGCTAGTGTAAACAGTGTTTCATTTGTGTATAGGCGTTGTATGACAACGCGTTTATACACTTGGTGAAAAAGTGGTACTAGAACACCAGGCCACGTGTTTATGGATACCTGTTCTACGGTCAAATATTGCATGATGTACACCGAGACGCACCACTCAAAACACACAAAACAAGTGATAGGATGCCACTTAGCGACGGATGTGTATACCGAATTCCACGGCGTTGGTGGGAACGTAGGAAACGGTTTGATGTGTTTTGTGGCCACGTTGCTAGGCAATGGATGCTGTTGCTGCTGCTGACCTTTGGCGGTTTTCTTGCGCGATTGCTGCATACGAACGGCTAAGGCCACCTGAACTCCCGAAGCCATTTTATGGCGCCTTTCTGTAAGGGGGGTCATCCAAGCACTTTATACCAAAGGCGTTTTCTTCATACTCCTTCTTATCCCATGCCACACACCTCTCCCGTTTTACGGTAGCTATACAAACCTCGTCAACTTCCAAACACACGCTTTTGGCGGATCCGTAGCATCAGTAAAAAGTGACCCTTTTTACTGCCTATACAACATTCTTGATCGTAAACAAACGCGCAGTGTGTCAACAGTTTGAACTGCGTGAATAGAATAAACCAAATATGGGTTAATCGAACTTGAATGATACGGGGGTGTTAATACTGCACGTAGCTGTGCAAGGTTTTAAGAACCATAAAGCACAAACGTATGTCATCTGCTAGTTGACTTGACTGCTTCATGTGGTACTTGTAAAATTATGCTAATGTACATGTTTATAGTCTTTGCTATGCAAAAACAATGTAGTGATTGTCTGCTATCTTGTTAATCCTGTTAATTTTACATATTTGGCAAATGAATATGTGACAAACTCTGATCCCATTGCTTAAAACATCTACATTGAATAATGCGTTCCCAGAAAGCACAGTAATATATCTCCCGTCGTGACTTAACTGCAGTAAGTATTCACATGTATTCAATTGTTTTAATCATATTACCGTATCAGCAGCCGTTACACAAGGTCAACATTATTATCAGAGTTGAATAACGATAGAGTTAACAACAACTTTTGTGTTATGGAAAGAAATAGAGACCGCAGCCGGGGGGTATTTCAACAATCAAGCGACGGTTGTCGTATTCATGTCAAATTCTCTCGTTACTGCAGTCGTTTATGAAGTTTTACCACAAAAACAACTCTTTATGCATTGCGTTAGACAACCCAGGCAAGAATAAAGGCGCTTTTGTTTCAATCTAAGGCTTACCTGATCCTGTTTGAAGCTGTGAGTCTGCGACGAAAGTTCAATCTGTGACCAAGTGGTATCAGCAGCCTTGGGAGTTCGGCGATTTTCTTGTCTCTTTTTACTGATCTGCCGCAGTAGAATGGCCGCTTGCGAAGCCATTCCCGTAGTTGTGTCCGCTATAAGCCGAGCTGCTCCTGTCCGTTATATCGATTGGCACCCCGTCCGTTAAGAGGGTGTCCGCTATTGATCTTGCTGCAACGGCGCTTAACATACACCGGCGGCGGCAAGCGATCGATCGACCTTGGATTCATTACCTACCGATAAAACGTAACTTCATAAGCAAGTAAATAACTTAGGATAGTACTCATTCCTTAAATACCTTCATCGGGTGAGTTCTTCCATATTTAATACGTTTTTTAATTGGAAATATAGATGTTACAATGCCCCCC
>JAIQCU010000137.1:55896-88641 GCA_022114935.1 Leptestheria dahalacensis
CCCCCCCCGCGGTTTTATCAAATACATGGTGATATTCTTTAAATTAAAACAAGGTATTAACTCACAAGTTATAATGTACGACTGAAATTTTATCTAATTATGTGATTAATTCAAAATCAAAGGGTTTAATGAGGATATTAAGAACCATTAACGCTCTTTCAGATTTGAATTTGGCGCCCTTTTTCTTCAGCGTTGCCAGATTGTCAGTTACATTTTTCATGTTTAACGTAAGAATATAATATCTTAACAATGACGGCTTATGAACTGATTTTTATTTAATTTTGCTTTATTAAATTTGTTTAATGGTAATTTTAGACAAAGTTTAAGGTTTTCGAAAATCATTTGTGCAAGCCGAGTAGATCGTAAACTGTGTTCATCAAACGGAGGCCATCTTGGCAGGGAGTATCGTAGTCAAGTACGAATTGCAACCCGCCATTTACACGGCGAAGGCGATTTTCTTAACCACCGAGTTTCGTGAAATATGCATTATACAGCCCTGGCCCTGTATAGGTAGTTATGGCTGCAACAAGGAAATTACAAGGTGATTATAGAAAAAAGCATTGGCGAATGACACTGTCTCTGGCGTCCCTTGGTCTTGGCGATCAGCTGCTTTCGGAAAACAAAAGAGAGTTTGGCGAACGTTTCCACTCACCTTTACCTTTAGACATTTAACGGAACATCTTCCTCCCTGCTGTTACCTTTTAGCGGTCACTTTGTGTGAAGTTGGCAGAAAGGTCGATCGGGGGAGAGAGAAAAACGTAGTTGAGCGGCATCAACAAGACTGTTTTTATTCGTCGTTGACTTGTTGAAACATTCACTATTGGCATTAATTTTAATGGTCGTAATGTGAACATTTCAGAGTTTCTAATGAATAATTTGTACGTGTATTCAACAGGCGAGATAGAACGCTGTCTGAAGAAAGTCGCCGAAGGTGTTGAAGTCTTCGAGGACATTTGGCAGAAAGTTTATAGTGCAACCAACAGCAACCAGAAGGAAAAGTATGAGGCGGACCTTAAGAAAGAGATCAAAAAGCTGCAGAGGCTTCGAGACCAGATCAAGTCGTGGATCCAGTCGCCTGAAATCAAAGACAAGAGTGCCCTGCTGGAGAACAGAAGACTCATTGAAACAGTACGACGCTTCGAAATCAGTATAATGAAAATTCAATCTAACTTTCGTCTGTTTTGCAGCAAATGGAGCGATTCAAAGTGGTCGAGCGAGAAACGAAAACAAAGGCGTACTCGAAAGAAGGCCTCGGTGCTGCTCAAAAAATGGATCCGGCCCAGAAAGAACGGGAAGAAACCGTCCAGTGGCTCACAGCCTCTATAGACTCGCTCAACATGCAGGTACGCTCACGCTCGGAGACCGACAACCCGGTTTCGCTTACCCGTTTTGCCCCCATAATTTCAGGTCGACCAGTTTGAATCCGAGATCGAGTCGATAATGGCGGGCAAGAAGAAGAAGCTCGACAAGGAGAAACAGGAGCGGCTAGATAGGCTGAAGGAACTGTTAGAACGGCATCGGTTCCACATTCGCAAACTCGAGACTCTCTTACGCATGCTCGACAACATGTCGGTCGAATGCGACCAGGTATGTCATACCGATTGGCTTACCTCAACTTCCACGTTAACGAATAATATTGACTCTCCGTTTCCACTAACAGATCAGAAAAATCGAAGACGACATCACATACTACATCGACTGTTGCCAGGACCCCGACTTCGAGGAGAACCACTACGTCTATGACGAGATCAACATGGACGAATATGTTACTGAGGGTATGACGGGTGTGTGTCGGGTACCTCATTTACCTGGTGCCATCTTTCCAAAATATCCAGTCTTACAAACCAATACCATAAATAAAACAAGATCTTTTATTCCGAAGATGGTGTTGGAAGCGAGACGCAGAATTCCGACCTTGGCGGAAGCCAGACCTCACCGTCTCTGGCTTCCCCGTCTCCCTCGCCAGCCTTGAATCACGTGACTCCGGCGACACCCAGCGACGCTAGCGAGGAGCGCAAGTCGCGAACTCAGAGATTGTCGAGCGACGAAAGCGGCACCAAATCAGCAGCCGCAGCAGCAGCAGCAGCCGCTACAGTAGCAGTTTGTGCTGCTCCCGTCAAGCCTTCCGCCGTCAGACCGCCCTCCAAAAACCAGCAGCAGCCTCAGCAGCAGCTCTCGACGCCCGTCAAACCTGCTGCTGGTGTGTATACCCATCATTGTTATTACTTTTTTTGACTATTCAGTTGTTGTTGTTGTTGTTATGATAATTAATATGTATTAGTTATTATTTTTATTTTATCGTACTGATCTTTTGATCGTATTTTATTTGTATGATAAGAAACTGTATCGAATTGACAGTGAGAGGTGTTAATTATAATTATTACTATTATTATATCTACTAATTATTTGTATTTTATCGTAATTGGTTAATTAAAAATGATCCTTAATTAAAATAATCACTATAATGATCTGAATTATACGAAATCGCATTAAATTTTAAGATGAAAAGTAATGCTTTTGTATAAAAGTCGCCGTTATGTACTGCTGGTGTTATTTTTAGCAGTTTATTAATTGTTTCATTATTATCATTATCTATCAAGGTCACTTTTAAGAAAATTATCGAAATTAGTTTTAATAAAATGAATATTCCTTCACCAATTATAAAATTAGTGACAGACTTAATACTTAGTTTAACTTGGTTAGAAAACCGGAGTTGATATAATTATAAACTGGAAAATTCAAATGGTAACAAGCTTAAGCGATTATAAATGTCATAGTTAATGCGATTGTAATTGATTTACAGTTACGGTAACGCATGTGACGCCAAATAACAGCTCACCTAGCTCAGGAGCGCCCAGCTCGAACCACTCGTCGCAGACACCGCAACAAAATGGAGGCCTAGGTATTTAAAACCAGCTCATTTATGCCATAATTAATCATAAAAATTACGGAAATCAATTGATTCGTTCGTAATATATCTAATTAATGTATTTAATTATTGTTACTTGATATAATATTTAATATGATTAAAAATGTAATAATTGGATAGGTATTAAAAACCAACTCTTTTCATAATGTATTAAATAAAGAAGATTAATAATCAATATACATATGTCTAGATACTTAAATAAATACTAGTGCACTATACAGTATTGAAATATTGTTATTTGTAAATTGTATTGTGTCTGCACGTTGTATCTGAAGATAAGAAATGATATGTTTGCTTATAAGTTTTGATAAATTGAACCATTATTTTTATTTTTCCTGGAGCAGCTTACAATGTAGTAGCAGCCGAATCATTGTTACACAAAGAGAGCAGCAGCAGCAGTTCCAGCAGCAGCACGAGCGGCGTAGCTTCCGCATCTACAGCTGCAACCCCTGATGCTGTACCACAGCAGCCACAGCAGCAGCTGCCACCGCCACCGCCACCTCCCCATACGGTAGCACAGTCCAGTGCAGCAGCAGCAGCAGCACCCTCAGCCCCCGTAGCAACATCCACAAGCTCTGCAGCAGTCCAACAGCAGCAGCAGCAGTCGAAACTGACCACCTCGACTTCTGTAGAATCCAACAGCACGGCCCCGTCTTCCATCAGCTCGGCCCCGTCTCCGCTCCCGTCGGCCCCGACACCCCCCACGTCCACCTTGGTCAACGGGACAATGGCCTCGCTCAAGAGTATTGCGCAAGAAGCAGTGGACAGCGCCACGGCAGCTGCCGCAGCTGGGGTGGTCGACACGTCCCTCTTCGACACGAGCCGCAACATGACGTCGACTGGTGAAGCTCACATCCCGCCAATGCTGGGCGTAGCGCCGCTCGGTCCCGTTCACCTGACGAAGGAACAGCTGGCTCAGCAGCAGCTCCTCGAGGCGGCCTTCTACCACATGCCTCACCCGTCGGACTCTGAACGAGTGCGTCACTATCTGTACCGGACGCAGTGGCTCACCCCACAGTACTACCCACAGTCCCCGCTGCCCGGGTGCGACACGATAGAATTCTTCCAGCGGTTGTCCACCGAGTCTCTCTTCTTCATCTTCTACTATCTGGAAGGAACCAAGGCGCAGTTCTTAGCGGCCAAAGCCCTGAAGAAACAGTCTTGGAGGTTCCACACCAAGTACATGATGTGGTTCCAGCGGCACGAAGAACCCAAAACCATCACGGAAGAATTCGAACAAGTAACCATTTCACATAATATAATTCGATGTATAAATATGATCTATACTAAATTACAGTAATCCACGTGGAGTTAACCGTCTCATTTTGTTTGATTGTATAGGGCACGTACATCTACTTTGACTACGAGAAGTGGGCGCAGCGGAAAAAGGAAGGCTTCACTTTCGAGTACCGATACCTGGAAGACCGGGATCTGAATTGAGGTGTTGGCCTTTTGTAACTCTTTCATCTTACGACACACGGGACGCCCCCCCCCCTTTAAGAAAACCAGCCGGGAAGGAGAGGATATCAGACTTGCATTGTTGCCTAACTCGTGTTGTATATCTCAAGAGGAACAAAAAAAAACAAAGGTCACGGTTTGCTACCTTTTTTTTAAACCGAAGGGATGTTTTCCCTTGAAGAAAAAGGAAAAGTTCAAACCCCTTTCAAGTGGAGCAACAAAAGCAATGTGAATTGATATGGAGTAACATTGAAAATACATTGCCTATTCTTTTGTGTATATGCTGGTTCAGTGAACTATGCAGTGTATTTGTATAGAACTATAACTTCCCTAAGACACTCTGAAAGGCGTCCCTGTTGACGATATGGCCGTGGCGCACGGATAAGAAGAGTGGTTTCGAGATATTAGAATAGAAGTTTAATCTGACATAGGGGTCAGTGACGTTCTCCCGAGAGTCTGTCAGAGGCACGATGTCGGAAACGTGTGTGTATAGGTCCCTCCGGTTTCCAAAAAACGTCAGGTGCGAGATCTTGACGTCCTGTGTCGAGGCGTCCAGGTACATTGCCCCGACAAACCGCCTGCAGAACTCTCCCATGACGCCCAGCATGCCAAGCGCCACGAAACTCGCAGCCGCGGTAAGGTACAGAGACTCGGTGCTCGTCGTGATAGACAAACCTGTGACACTGACCGTGAACGCCGTCTGGTAAAGTTTTAGACGACAGATGACTCGCATCAGTGGCATGTGAGGAAATTTGTAAAACATTTTATATTTGCTGGTGGATAGTTCTTCAGTCGAGCTTTTTACGCTCGAGCTGTGCAATTGGCTAAGAACTTGGAACATTGTTCGAGTTCCGTACTCGGGACGGAAACACCGACGGGCTGCAGGCAGTAACATCCTTTTCCCTCGTGTAGATAAATGTCAAATCCTACTCTGGGAACAATGATAAAGCTAAATTTGTATTTAACTTATAAAGATTTCAGATGATGGATGGAATGATTGGATACCTCAGGTTTGGGTTGTTTTGATGAAATAGTTGCCAGCTAGCGACAGAAAAAGAACTATATAGTCCTGTTATTGTTGTAATTCTAAAGTATTTATTATGTTTAATTATATTAACTTAAAAGCTCCTAAAATTCAATTTGAAAACTTGTTTGTATAGTTTAACTTTAATAAGTAACAACACTAACCCAAAAAAATATTCCAAGAAGAGGCTTCAGTGCAAAGAGGACCGTACTTGGATTTGCAGTATGTTTCAAACAACATTGTGAAACAACAAAGTAGAAGGCAGCGGGAAACCAACTCTTGATTTTTGGCTTTTTCCGGAGGTACTTGCTTCATCGTTTAAAAAAATCTTGATGATTGCAGATTTTATGCAACGCCTAAAGTATATTTTGTCATGTACTAAGAAGGGACTAAGATAAGAACATGGCAGACGGATTTCAACTCCCACTAGAACTCCTTGATGCAGTGAAGGACAAACTGCAGGGTAATTCAATTCACAGCTACAGTGCAATAACCTGCAATTGAAATTGAATTTATCGTATTATTAGCTGTTAGATATGGTAACCGTGAATGGAAGGCTTACCAGTGGGTCAATTTCAAAAGGGAAATTTTCGACGCTTGTTGGACGTCGTACCAGCTTACTGCTCGACTGGAAGAAATAATGTCAACCATAGCCAGTCATCCGGTAGAACGCACGTGGCAGTAATGTTTTAGTGGTATTACACTAATCAACATTGTTTCTTTAGATTGTTATCGTAGAGCCCTACGACGAGGGTGCTGTTCTGGGTTGCATAACTTTCATTGAACTTCTAGGGGCCAAGCGTTTCAAAATGGCCCGAGGGCTGCAGCCGCCCTTTTATTTTGCGTTTTACCCTCGGGAAGAACTTGTTTTCTCGACACAGAAAAACCTGACTCCGTGGGCGAGAACGGTATTTGTATTACATAATAATCTGTCACTATGTTTAGTATCCTTTGTGTTTTACAGCTTTTGATGGAATTAGCTGGAGCAATAGACATTGAACCGTTGCCTTTACAAGGTCATCACGTCCCCTCGTTACGCATATTGCACCTAAACAGGAAATCGGGGGGTGTAATCAGCTGGCAGACTGTTCGGGAACGTAACTTTTTAGACGACAGCGACACTGAAAAGGGGGACAATACAGGAACCCAGTCTTCAATAATCGACTTGGACGCCCAGCGGAAGCAGGTTGTTGCCCAGCAGTACCGTAAGCACTTCAACCCGGAGAGTGATCCGCAAGTGAGGAAAGTCGCGTTCAGGGTAGGATGATATTGATATTAACGGTTGAATCATCGGTTTTCATAAGACGTTACATTCGTATTAGATGCGCTCACCGTTCGTGGCAACAGACATCATCCCAGACGCTGAAAACGTAGAAACAGAGACGGAAGTGATTCTCGAGTCGGAAAACCTGTCGGCAATGATCGGAAGTTTGCTCAGAGAAAGTGTTCTACCACGGGGAATCCCACCTTACCTGCAGAGCCTTTACAAATACGGCCGGACTCAAGTATCGTTGAAACGGGGACAGTACTGATGGATAGAGTTATTGCAAACAAGGACGTAATTTTCTTTTGCTGAATCGGTTTTATATGTTTACTATACAACTTTTTCTCTCACGTTAACGTTCATTCATGTCAAATTTTTGTCGCATCTTTTCAATTTGTGTCTTGTTGCCATTGGCCAGTGCTTGATTTCTGGCTGCCGTGTAAACGTCAGCGTTGATCTTGTCCAGTTTATCGAGCTGCTCGATGGCTTTAGAGCTGGAAGACCTGGGGGAAATGAATACATGTTACAAGCTTCTACAGTTACGTTAGAATCGAAAACGAAGAAGCTCACTTGACAGCGAAGAAGTGAAAGACGGCCCCAGCGAGCATGAAAACAACACAGCCCACTGCGATTGACGAGTTGGAAACACGGTTGACGCCTCTGATCCCGTAATATGGCCGCTGCTCGTACTTTCGGTCCTGAGAATGATCCCGCATTGACCAGATAGTCTCGTCATGCCATTCCCTGCTTTAAAAAAAAAACTTTTTGTTAAAGGTTTTAAAGCAACCTGTAGCATTAAACTCACGCTGTCTTGCCGAAGGGAGCGTTAGTTTCAACCCATGTCTCGTTCTGTGCGGCATAGGTTGACGCTCCACGTGCGTACTGGGTCCGTTGAATAAGGCTAGCATCATACTGTTGTCGTTGGTCGGTTTTGCTCAGGACAGTATACGCTTCGTTGACACGGACAAACAGTTTGTGACACTCAGGGTTTTCGGGGTTTTTATCCGGGTGTAACTGGGTAACATATAATTGCTTTTTCAGTAAGATGTAACTAAAGAATAACTCCACTCATTACATACCTGCTTTGAAAGTTCGACAAAGGCGTCGCGAATCTCCTTTCCTGAACAATCCTGCTTGACACCAAGGACTTCATAATGTGAACTCATGTTTCTTTTATTTACTTGCCTAAAAACAGAATAGCATCTTCATTATTTAATATTCTGTGTCGTTTCCAATTCTAATCATTTCATATATACTCACTTTTCCCTTAGGAAGCCATTCTTCAGTTTACATAACATGTAACAACAAACAAGCAATGTATTCTAAACGCAATTCATTTTCAATTCACCTAATAATATCTTTTCAATAAATTTTTATTTGTTACGTATTTTATTTTTTCATAGGCGGTTTTTTGCAATGTTTTGAAACAATATTTTGCAAATTTTATTTTCCCGCCAGGTGGCGCAGTAACTGTTTTCTATATATCAATACCTAGCCGAGTTGACTGATCGATGCTTTGCTTTGGTTTTTGTTTTGAATCATTGAGTGAGAGCTAACCAGCCTAACTTGGACACTGAATATGGGAGACGGTATTTAATTTTACAATTAAGTTGGTTTGAGTTAAATGACAAATTGATCAAAATCATCTCATAATGTGATATAAATTTTCTTATGGAATTGTGAACATTAAAATTAGTCAGGCGGTTAAATTGGACATCACAGACCCTGACTGTGGTTAACTTAAATCTTAAATAAAATGAAAAGGTCCATTTCTGAAAAGCGATTTTTCATTTACAGACGAGGTTATCAGGAGACGTCTGCTGTTTGACGGAGAAGGTACGGGTGACGAGAGGCGGTTGAACGTTCTCCTCAAGAGTTTCCTCAAGTGGTGTAACGCTTCGGAAAGCCCTGAAGAAACGTGAGGCGCGTCAGATTTTTCCATTCGTCATTAACTCTACCATTTCTCCCTTAAAAAATATTGCAGGAGATTAGGATATGAGCGCCTCATGGCCCAAGTAGCGCAGTGCGAGTTCTCCCTTGTCAAGTCGCAACTTTGTGCTGCGATGAACGACTCGGAGCTGAAGCATTACGAAGAGCTTTACAACAGGATAGAGAGCGATATCGACGCCGCCAAAAAGGACATCGAGCAGACGAAACAGGAACTGCAGGAGGCCAAGCAGGTCAGGCGCAACAAGATGGAGTACGACGCCCTAGCCGCTGTTATTCAGACACAGCCTGACCGCAAGGAGACGCAGCACAAGTTGCAACAGCTGAGAACTGAAATGGAAGCCGCCGAGGTAAACAAACTCATTTCAAGCGATTTTTTTAAAAATTCTAGCTGGATTTTACAGTTAACCAAACGCAGTCGCTACACCTCAGTTCTCGACTTGCAGTATAATCCATTCATTTACAGGCCGAGCAGCAGCGGTTGGAAATGAAACTACAGCTGCGTCAAAAGCAGTTTCACTTGCTCATCATGACCATCCAAGGGTTGCAGCAGCTCCTGCGCAACGAGGAAGACGAAGAC
The DNA here is from genome assembly GCA_022114935.1 of Leptestheria dahalacensis. Classification (NCBI taxonomy): domain Eukaryota; kingdom Metazoa; phylum Arthropoda; class Branchiopoda; order Diplostraca; family Leptestheriidae; genus Leptestheria; species Leptestheria dahalacensis. The sequence goes on from JAIQCU010000137.1 coordinate 65,099, forward strand.
GGAGTCGTTTCTCCGAGAGAAGACGATATCGACACTATGGACTCCTAAAATACACGTTTTTCTCATTCGTATTGATCAACTATAATTAAATGTTAATTAATGGGTATTAATGGGCTCCACACCAAACACGTGTATTAAGACTGTGTCTCCACCTCTACGGATTCAAAAAGCAACATGGAAAGAAGCAACCGGAATGTGCTTAAAGAGTATCATTCGTTTTTCTGTGTCGAGGAATGCTACAACGTTCTACATTGTTTATCTTCTGCGTATTGCCCCCTTGGTTTTTTTTCTTAACGGTTGACCTTCAAACTTTGACAAAGTCTCGCGCTGCATCAGCAATCGCCTTGGCGCTGATTCCAAAGAGATCGAGGAGAACTTCAGGAGGTCCCGACCTGGGAACTTCCTTGACAGCGATGCGCTGAACGATCACATTCCTCTGCAGGGCCAGGGCCGAAGCCACAGCCTCACCCAAACCTCCTTCAGGGTAGTGGTCCTCGACGGTGAGGACTCTTCCACCGCAGCGGGCCGCCTGCTCCTTCAGCGCCTCCTCGTCGATGGGTTTCAGGGTGAAAGGATCCATGACGGCGGCGTGAATTCCTTCATTCTCCAGCATGTCGGCCGCCTTGAGGGCCTCGTGCAGGGTGACTCCGGCGCCGACGATCAGCAGCTGATCCTGGTCGCTCTGCCGGACCATCTTGGATTTACCGATCTCGAAAACCTCGTGGTTGTCGTAGAGGATGGCCGTGTTGGGGCGGGAGGTGCGGATGAAGCAGATGCCGGACTTGTTGGCGGCCAGTTCGGCAGCGCGCTCGCAGCTGACAGCGTCACTGGGGTAGAATACAGTTGCACCTGCGCGTTATAGAAACAAATGTTCAGTTACTGTATCTATCAACTTAATTTTAAATAATTAAGGTTTATTTGATTAAGTTTTTTAAGGATAAAGACGGGATATGCACCAGGAATAGCACGGAACATGGCCAAGTCTTCCAAAGCCATTTGGGAGGGTCCGTCCTCGCCGATGGAGATTCCGGCGTGCGATCCGACGCAGTTGATGTTCGTCTGAGAAATGGCGCCCATTCTCAACTACCAAAGATTTTGAAAAATAACCTTTATTGTTGATTACCTGATTCAAATTCCAAGTTTTGAATTAAATTAATTGTATTGTTAATTAAGTAATTCATTAATTATGTAACGTAACTGTGCTTTCACTGTAACTATATCTGTTATATTATTTTTAAGTATTATGATACACATACTATCAACAATAATCTATACATTTATGTGTTAAAATGTTTGATATTTGTAATGATCAATTTAATTAATGTGACTGTACTTCATGTAGACTATACCCGTAATAAGACAATTTGGAAATTTATAATTATACGTATTCAATTAATGTATTTATAAAACTACGGTTATAAATGAACAAGTAAAAAAAATATTAAAATCAATTATTTTTAATGACCTTGTCAATTAAGTTTACTACAGTATTTAAATATTAAGGGTCACCTGATCAAACGCGCGCGTGAAGAACGCGGCAAAGGTGGAGACGAAAGCCACAGTGCGGTTCCGGCACGCCGCTCCAATGGCCACGCTCACCAAGTTCTGCTCGGCGATGTAGCACTCGACGTAGCGGCCAGGGTCCACCTGTGAAGACCAAAAATATTTAATTTCATTCAGATTATTTTGCTGTTTTTATTGACTTGTTACTGACCTCATATTATATTGAGAATATTAACGTTATCGGTATATTCAATTCACACTAATTTTAGTTTTCACCGCTCAGCTAATCATTTCGTTAATTACTTACGTATTTATTAAGTATAACTGCAATTACAATAAATGGCATTCTTTATTTACTTTTTTTATATTTGATCGTCACAGTTCATTACTTCATCATCTTTTTAGGTGAATTCAAATAAAGTTAAACTAATTGTTATTACCGTCTTGATTTTCTCGGAGTAGGTGGAATTCTTGGTGTCGCCGTCGAGGGCGATGACACGCGAGTTGTTCTTGGCCAACTTGGCCAGGGCCGTTCCATAGGCCAGACGGGTGGCCACCAGTTCGCCCTTCTTATAGCTGGGCGGCGAGGCCAGTTGCACGTTCTCGATGCTGACGGCGGGCGCGTCGTCGCTGGGCGTGGCTATGTTCACAGACACACCATCGGCGTCGGCGATGCCAGCTTCCAGCGCCTAGAAAATGTATTAATGTATAAAGTTATTGGTCGATTTCTAATTATAATGATAATAGTTAAATTTTATTTAGTACTTGGTTTCGACACTGATATTAAATTAAATTTAAAGTGTCAAGTGTAGTGTTTGTTTCCAAGTTAACATTGTAATTATTCCGTTTGCTACTTCTTTCGAAGTAATTAAAATTTGTATTAAAATTAAGTCAAATAAGAAATAAACATCATTTTCCGACCGTAATAATAACTACGACTGTTGGTTACTTTTTGAATATTAATTGAAGATAACACTTTATAATCAAATCTTAATTGATGATCATTATTAAAGATTATTACGTTACTACTTTTTAACAAACTGATGCTAATATTCGACCAAAGTAAATATACAATGTTCTCTACATTTTTCTCGTTTAAGATTAATTCTTATTGTTTACTACTTAAATATATCTATATCGATAATATAATTCATAAATAATAATGACTCGAGTAAAGTTACCTTGATGACTTCATCAGTCTTGTCTCCGAGAGGCTTTCCGTGCCAGTTCTCCTCGTTGGAGATGCCGGGCAGCTTGTAACCCTTGAACGTCTTCGCCAGAATGGCTGTCGGCTTGTCTTTGGTCACCGAGGCTTCGTGGAAGGCCTTGCACAGTTCCTCGATGTCGTGGCCGTCAACGACGATGGCGTTGAAGCCGAAAGCATCCAGGCGGCGACGGTACGTCTCCATGTCATGCTGCAGCGCCGTCGGTTCTGACTGTCCCAGTCGGTTGATGTCAAAGATAGCCACCAGGTTGTCGAGCTTGTAGTGACCGGCAAAGTGAAGGGCTTCCCAGATGGAACCCTCGGCACTCTCGCCATCACCAATCAAGCAGTACGTCCTGCGTTAACAACAAAAGGTAAGTTAAGTTTATTTGGCGGAAGCTGGTCAGAGTTGAACCTGTAGGAAGCCTTGTCCAAGTATTTGCCAACGTAGGCCATTCCAGCGGCCACACCGAGACCCTGGCCGAGCGAACCGGTAGCCACATCGACGAAGTTCAGGCGGGGGGTCGGGTGTCCTTCCAAATCGCTGTCGACCTTTCTCAGGTCCATCAGTTTGTCGACGGGAAACAGACCTGCCTCGGCCCAAGCTGTGAATACACAAACAGGGAAAAGGTGACGCAATTAGAAAAACAAGCTGACACATTACAAACAGGTCAAAACCAAAAAATAAAAAAAGAAAAATTAAACAGGCTGAGTTTTTAGTTGACCCGTCATAAAGAGAAAGTTGGACATGCTCTAGTTTCGATTTTTTCCCTCAAATTTTAATACCGGCATAAAGGATGGGCGCGGCGTGACCCTTCGACAGAATGAAACGGTCCGACGAGGCATCTCGCGGGCTGCTCAACTTGTAGCGCATGACGCGGAAGAAGAGAACCGACATGATGTCGGCCATCGACGCACATGACGATGGGTGCCTGTCAAAAAACACAACAGATGTTTCATGTTCTAACGTATCTCGAGTCGACAACACATAGAATCGACGACAACCGCGAACCGCTAGGCGAATTTAAACAATAAAAGGTATCTGTACTGTCAACAAGGGTATACCCTGATTTGCTGGCAGTTGTCGCCTTGACAGAATCAATACGCAGCCGGTCGGCCAAGATGCGCAGATCACGCAACGTCTTCTCGTCGGGTTTTTCGTACGACATTTTCCTGCAAAATACCATCGATGCGAACATTGTAATTCAATGAAGATGGTGTGATATGCGTTACAATAGGGCGACGACTAAAAATATTTACCTGCTTTCGATCGGGATAAGGTTTCGAGAAGAAAGTTGCGAGTGTTCACGCTCGGCCGGATGACAAAATGACTGTGGAACCGCAGTCGTTCTCCTTCATCTCTTATATAGCGCTTCCACCGCTAACCCGTTCTTCATTCTTTACAAAACATACAACTTTCCTCGTTTATTTGGAATATTATATTTAATGTATCAAAAATATTTTTTCATGTCGATTTTAAGTTAACTTTTCGATTGATTTTTTTAATTTTCTGACGTGTTTGTTGATTATATTGAATAGATACAGTTATGGTTCGGAGTGGAAGCATTGCACTGTTTGTTCTCCTTACGTTCGATTGGATTGGGCAATGGTGGCAGCAGCCAATCAGAAAAGGGGGAAATTATCAGCTGATCAGAAGTGTCACTTCCCAAAAAGTAGAACAAAGGGGAAACGGGAGCAAACTTTGGAAATTTCTTACATTTATAGCCTGCGGCTGTCTACACCTTACGTATTTTTTTAAATATTCAAGTTAAATAATAAATTGCACGGCATAAATAATTATTGTAATAAACCAGCTATCACATGCAGAAAAATAAAGTTTAATAAAGTTCAACAAAATAAAATATGGCATTTGAAATATATTGCAATTATTGAATATAATATTGTGGTATGCGATCTGTTGTTAGTTGATTATATTCACTTGCACGCGAATGAGAAACCTTGGATATTTTATGAATCATTCACGAAATCCGAGTTGCCTGTAATATAAATAAAGTAACTGAAAGCCACGTGTATGTTAAAGTTACGTGTTAAATCGACGTCTTCATCGTCATCTGTTGCCTCAGTTCTCATTGACCGAATGCTGTTCAACATATGTTTCAGTTTGTATGTTAAATTTCTATGGTTATGTCAAATGTAACCGATTGATCGCCTGCCTATATCTTTCATGTGCATTCAGCTTATACTCTAGAGTTGCAAGGAGTCAATTCCACTTATTTTCAAGCTAATTCCTTTTAAAGTTATGTTCCCTGAGTCGCGAAATTTTAAATTATAGGTTAAGGCTATTGGTGTATTAGCGGCAACTGCAAGTGATTTGCCATAGAAACGACCGTCCGATTCCTTACTTGTGATGTTAACATTAAGAGTTTCTTAATTTTTCAAACTAGTGTTATTATTTCTCAGTTTTATACTCACAATTCTGTGTGTACTTGAATTACTTATATTATTCTAACACAGGGGTTCGGTTATTAATTTTCAGCTGCCAAGGATTGCACAGTCACGAAAAAAACAACAACAATAATTCTTATGACGTCATAATCCAGAACGAAATTAGCAAACATCTACAGGCGCAGAGTTGTTTCCGTTCCTTTATTTTATTTTTTAATTTTATTATTCTGAATTTTATTTGTGTAATCTAATCATCAATTGTCTAATTTAATCGTTATTTAATTTAATACTTATCTAATCATATCATAATTGTTTTCATAATATTAATTGTCAATTAATTACCCAATATACCAATTTAACTCGAATTTCAAATTTCGAATAACTCTAACTTGTTTACATAATCTTAACATAGGAATTCGGGACTTAGGTTTAAAATTACGTAGGATTACCACAGGGGCGATAAGACGAATGTACGACTTGCGTTTAAAAATATTTACACGATCTGGCAACGCCGCACCACTGGGAAAAAAACTCGCAGCGTCTTTTAACGGTACCACCACGGAGTTTAATTGTTACATGTGCGAAGGGAGGTAACAAAACCAAACAGGTAAACACGATTTTCACACAAATAGCCACGTCAGGATGCATTTCGCGTATTTTATTCCCTTGTCTTTTTTCCCAATTTTAGGAATGTCAGGACTAACCAAAGAGCAGTTGAAAAACGAGCTGATAAACCATGGAGTTGCTCTACCGGCTGCAAGTGCGCGCAAAGAAGAGTACGTCAAGCTGTACGAGCAACACGTAGCACCTATAGCCAGTCAGAAGGGCGAATTCTCCAGCGATGACGAGGATTCGCAAGTTAAGGTACACCGCGTTCTTGACAGTTGAAATAAATCGCCGTAAACAAGTTATCCTGATGTCTAGGTGGAGATTTCGTACGAGAGCAGCACCGTTGTCGTTCAAGGCCCTGACGTTTCTTCCCTGACAGATGACGAACTTTACCAGAAACTGAAAGAACTCGGCGTCTCCATCGGCCCTGTCGTCGGTAAAATTTGTGCGTCTTTGTGTTTTTCTCTGTTAAACATTCTCGTTGTTTGTTTTAAGATTCCACGAGGGGTTTTTATCAGAGGAAACTTGCGTCGCTGTTGAGTGAGAAGCCCTCTGGTGAAACAAAAAGCAACGGTCAGTTTAATGGCGACAAAGTTGTTGATGAGGAATTCTCTGACCAGAGTGACGTGGAAGACGTTCAGCTTGAAGAAGACTCTGTAGATGCACCCATCCCACCTGAAGCTCCAGTCGCCAAGGATGAACCTGTTGTGGACGAGCCGCCCACAGCCGTTCGCAGAAGGGCTTTTGGAACCGACCACCCTGCGACAACCCTGTCAGCTCAGCCTTTAGTGGACCGTCAAGTAACTTTTATTCTTTGTTGATATGATCCATAACTGTAATCCGTAACGTTTGAAACAGGGTACTCCGATTCCCCGCCCGAGCATCCACTCTGTCGCCAGCTCGGGAACCTCGTACAATTTTGAGCCGCGAAGACTTGCCAGCAGCGCTGTACCTGCACGAACCGAGGCTGTCAAGGCTAAAAGTCGATCTTCCCGCATCATGTTACCTATCCTCTTGTTGCTTTTGGCCGCGGCTGTGTACTTTGCATATCAAGTATAACCAGTTGTTTTGTACACAGTAAAGTTCACTGCCGTCTAACCGATAACATTACTTTGCAGTACGTCGACAAAGCTGTCGTTCTTCAACAGTTCGACCGACTCAAGAATGCCGCTAGAAACCTCTGGAGCGAGGCCAAACACGTCGCCGAGGAGGTTGACCACGCCGAAGCCAACTTAGCTCCAGAGGTATGAGTTCGCCAACGCACACGCAGGATGTTATCGCTCAGCGTTTTCGGTTTAGTATTTTTGCCCCCCCAACTTGTTCTTCCGTTTCCTTAAGCATGAAAGTGTTGGATGAATACTCACGCCCAGCCATGAAACATAATAAACCAGACAACTTGATACAACCACAAATTTATTAAGAGTTATTTGGGAACTGTTAAGTGTTTGAATGGAATTTGCAAAACTAAAATACACAAAGTTCTTCTAATGTTGACTTCTAAGCGGTATGCCTGCAATCGGGAAAACATCAATTTTAATCAAATGAAGAAAGGATTATCTTAGGGAATGAAATTACGAAAGTGACCGCTTCGACAGCTCCTGGATGTTGTGAATGACGTTCTGGACGACATCAATGCTAGTGGCCATACCTCCAAGATCTAACAAAACAAGAATTACAACTCTGGAAAAAAAATGATAACATAAAATGACTTGTTAATTAAGGAAATTATTTAATATATAATTATTAGTTAATACCGAAACGAGACCAGTAAAATATATATTCATACCTGGTGTATGCACGCGGTCCACCGTGATCGTCTTCTCGATAGCCGCCCGGATCAAGTGAGCGTGGTCGTTCAGCTCGAGGTACTCCAAAAGGTCAGCTGAAGCATTCAACATTGCCATGGGGTTTGCGATATTCTTACCCGCAATGCTCTTTCCGGAGTTGCGGGTACCAGGCTCGAAAACTGCGTACTAATTTAATGATACGTTAAACATATAGTTACAGAGTAAACACATCTGCGGGACGTGAAACCTTTTGTCCGTAGTTCCTTCCCGAGAGCAAACCAGGGCCTCCGATCAGCCCGCAAGCCACATTAGAGACAATGGTGCCGTACAAGTTGGTCATGATCATCACGTCAAACTGCTGCGGGCTAGAATTAAATCGAAGTCGATAATTAAGACAGTAAACTGACTTAACGGCAATGCTACTTACCGAGCGACGAGCTGCATGCAGCAGTTGTCGATAATCATATCGTTATGCTCAATGTTCGGGTACTCTTTGGCGACGTCACGGCACGTCTCCAGGAAGAGACCGTCAGAGACTTTCCTGTGAATTTAATAAAAATTAATTTCAGTAATTCATTAATATTAGTTAACTATAGTTATGTATATTAATTTGAATCAATAGTAAATTATTTTTTCAATTAAAATAAATTGAGTTACATGATGTTAGCCTTGTGAACAGTGGTGACTTTCTTCCTGCCCTGTTTGATGGCCAAATCAAACGCAAAGCGGGCAACTCTCTCAGAGTTGTCGCGGGTGACAATCTTCAAGCTTTCCACAACTCCTGAAACATTCTGTGCAAAATCATAATAGTAATCAGGGGACTTCATCTTGAGCTGTAAAAAAAAAAAAACATTACCTCGTGCTCCAACATGGCGTATTCGCCCTCGGTGTTCTGACGAACGATTACGATATCTACATCCCTGTGCCTCGTTTGCAGACCTGGGGACGACTTGCAGTGCATGACGTACGAGTACAGATCCAGCTCGTTTCTCAGCTCCACGTTCCTCGACAAGGTTCCCGGCCGGTTTTCTCGGGTCTCGATGTTTCCTTTTTTTTAGCAAACAAATATTGGGTTATTACAAGTAAAAAAACCTATTGGTTTTAGTTCAATACCTTTAATTGCAACACCATTGCGCTTGATTGAGGTAATGGCCTGGAAGAAATCTTCCTCAGAATCTGTCTTGGTTTGCAGATTCAGTTCCTCAAAATCCACAGGGGCGCCCGCGTAGCGAAACACTTCCTTGACGTAGTTCATCATCTCGGGGCCAATACCATCGCCAGGGAGCATTGTCACAAGGTATCTGCCTCCATACTGAGCGACCGACTTTCTCTACAAGGACCGTTACAGAACATGGTAAATCGTTCCCACTTCACGCAGTACTTTCCTACCTTTATGTGGATGTCCCGTTGCTGGACGGTGGAAACAACTGCAGGAATCAGGTTTGCTCCCTTTAAAAAAAAAAGATGTATAACTAAATCTGTTCGGCTCGTGTAATGTAATATGTTAACGTTTTTCCTCGAAAATGAAATGAAGACTACCTGATTGGTTTTGCCAGCAAAACGAAGAGCTGAAGAGCCCAACACACGCAGCAAGTTTGAGGAAACCATGTTGTATGTATTTGTAAAGTCTATTAGGAAGTGAAATGTGATTTAACTTAAATTTTCAATGGTAAAAGAACAGTGAACTATTACCGGCCGCAGTTGCTTTTGTCCAGAGCACCAGAGAGATTCGTCTGCTGGGGAAGCAGAACAAAAGTAGATTCACGAAAAGTAGTGGGCGGAGCTACTTACAGTCAGCCAATGGGAGTTCGTGCTTGGCTGGGCGCGCGATTGGTCAATTACGTCGCGGTCAGATACTAACTTCTGAAAGAGGTTATAGAATCCTTTAATTAAGTTTAAAATTATGCAACATGCAATGGTAACCTTTTGCATTAAGCTTTATATTCACTTCAGTAAATCTTGTTGCAAATTCCTGACTGGTGCATTAAAAAAAAGGCGCGAACCTTACCAAAGTTTGCGGGGAATCGAAAGACAATATTATATGTATATTTAAATAAAAGATTCGCCTGCCAGAGCAGAACAAATGCAGAATTCTTCCGTAAGCGGTGGGTGGAGCTGCTGGAATGCAGCCAATAGGAAGAGCCCTACTCTGCTAGGCGCATGTTCATTGGACAACACATTCGCTACCCCGGATTAACGTTTAAATAACAATGTTCAAAATTTAATCATCAGATGCTTTTGCTGTACCTAGTCGTCTCAATTACCACACAGCAGCCTCCGAATACCTCAATAATTGAATAATTCTTTGACAAATTTTTAAAGTAATTGCCTACCATTTCTGTGTAATCCGTTCAAAAAAAGCAACCCCTGATTGGTAGATTCAAAAAAGCGCGGGAATTTCATTAAACGCCATACCAAACATTCCAAAAACATACTATTTAATTAGTAGCTGAAACCAGGGGGGGGGGAGTCGGCCTCGGTTTCTCACCAGGCATAAAGCGCGTCCCAGCCTATAGCAGGAAGACTTCTTCGCCCGGTTCCCAAAGGAAAACACGGTGAAATGTCGACGTTTGGACGTTTCTCGGGGTCAACGTTTCATAGCATTTGGCTTTGCAAGTCTGGGTTTGAAGAAAAGCCGCTCAAGTGATGTCAAAACGCGCTCGTTTGGAAGTGGAAATGTCCAACCAAGGCTCATACATTCATGCCATGAATGATCACGTTTCCGTAATAATCCATTGCTCGCAGGATGATTCTTATCTAATGTTTGAGGATCCCAGCGGTAAGGGATTTTGGCTGGCCACTGCCGAACCCAAGGAGCATGAAACATGGGAACAGGCGGCCGTGAAAGCTGTTGAAAAGGTGTTTTTATCGAGTGATTGCTAGATTATTACTCGAATAAGAAAGTAATGCATATACTAAATAAAATTCATATCGATTATTATCGCAGTACTTTCCCCGAGCGATTGAAGTGACCCGCATCGTCCGTCTACACCGCATGTGGAGCACAAAATCAAAGAAATTTATCTGTCACATCATATTCGCCCTCGATGTCCCCAGGGAAGTTAAAGCAGCTATTACAGTACAATTTTCATTCATTTAAAAACTGTAAAGAGGCTTAAAACGATTGCCATCTTGATGCTCGACAGGTAACCGACGGTGGCCGTTGGATGACGCTTGGCGACTTGATAGATCTAAGTACTGGGGAACCGACGCTTAGGACGGCAAAGGCAGCGGAAGTCATCCGCAGTTACCAGGACCTCGTTCACACACCCACACTCCCTGGAACGCCATACCTGTCCAGAGTGTTGGTGGAAGTAGGACCATCCGAACACGAGGAGTTTCCCGCGCAAGGTGGATATCCCGCTGGTAATAACGATCAAAATTACGTCTAGTCAAATAATTACGAAGAGCAGTATCGTCTTTGTAGCTACGAATGGAAAAGATGCCGAATATGAAATCGGAACTCATTCGATCCGTTTGCGGCGATCTGACGGCGCTGTTACGAATGTTTCCACCTTAGCCAATCTTGAAGGTACGTCATCGTCAGTTTGAAATGATTTTCCTCTCGTCCTAAAATGCACGTAATTTCTGTCCCAAAGACGAAGGTGCCATGACCAAGTCTGCTAAATCGTCTGGAGAAGCGGGTGTCGAGCAGATCGAACCGCGGGGAGCGTTCAGTCCCGACAGTCTTCCGAATCGGATTTTGGCTCTTTTGAAGTATTTTGTCAAGAAAGAAGGTCCTAAACCGGCGATGGATTGGGGAGATCGAGTATAAATTCATTAATTTTATTTTAAAAAATTTCAGTATTAGTGCTTTTAAAAATTATTGATTCCATTGACTAACAAGAACAACATTTAATTGTTTTAAAATCGAAGAACAACAACCGAACCGCTTTCGAATGTTTGGCTTTTGATTTTATGGTTTAGTTCGAACTCTTCACTAGAGGGCGTAATTGTTAACTTGACAACCGGATTATTTGAATTTTGACTTTGTATTACTTTAAGTTAAACTATAATGTTAAATGCTGAATACTTAAATAAATTATCTAAACATTAGCTTGAAGGTTGCCGTTGTGGTTATCTTTGTATTAATCTAAGTTATTTTAAAAAAGGTTTTTTTTTTAATCATAAGGTGGACATGCTACGCTTGGGAAAAGGTGTCATCCACCTGAGCAGAAAAGTCCGCGATATTTTGATTAAAGAACCGCGACTGGCTAAAGTGGAATCGCCTGTTTACATCTTCGGTAAATCTTCCATTCATTTTACTATGCATACCATGATCGTTATTATGAATACGACTAGTAGTACTAGTAGTAGTAGTATTACCCACCTTATTCGTCGTATTAGTATTTATGATAGGAAGTATTGCTATTATGAAATAATACGGCATTGATTCATAGACGACATTCGTGCAAGTTACCATCATTAATGCTATTATTAAGTATTATTACTGCGATTATTATTATTATCATGACAATTATATTATTATTGTTACTATTGTTATGACTAATCTTATGCTTACTATTCTTACCATGTTGTTATTATTGTAATCATTTTATTGTCATAGGTGACATTCACGGAAGTTACAAAGACATCCGGTGCTACGAAAAGACCATCTGGCGACTGGGTGCGGCACTGTTGCCCGCCTCGCTGCTCTTTCTCGGCGATTACGTCGACCGCGGGCCCTTTGGAGTCGAAGTCGTTTGTCATTTGTTTTCGCAGAAGCTTTTGGCGCCGCATAAAGTCACCCTGGTGCGAGGCAATCACGAAGTCAGGAAAACACAGAGACGATACGGATTCTACAAGTATAATTGAATATAAACAACTTAATTAAATTTAAATTCAAACTGACGTGTTAAATAGCAAACTGGAAAATCGTTTAGTTTTTAAAGTTAAATGTTTTTTTTATTATTTCGAATAATTTAGCGAATGCCTGAAGAAGTTCGGAGAAGTCCTGGGCGCCCAGGTGTGGGAAAGCGTCAACGACGCCTTTGACGTCTTGCCAATTGCTGCTGTCGTCGATTCAAAAGTATAATTTCGTCTACCTACCTTATCTACCTGTCCATCTATCTACCTGTCTGTCTATCTATTTACCTATCCATCTATCTATCTATCCACCTATCTTATCCATCTATCTCTCTGTCTAGCTACCTGTCTCTCCGTTTCTTTGTCTATCTATCCATCCGTCTATCTTATCCACCTGTCTGCATGTCTCGCTGTTTGTCTATGTGTCCATCCATATATCTACCTGTCTATCTATCTCTCTGTCTATATATCTCTACCTATATGTCTGTCCGTCTCTCTTTGTCTACCTATCTATCCATCTATCTACCTGTCTATCTATCTGTCCGTCTGTCTATCCATCCATCTGTCTTATCCATCTGTCTATCTGTCTCTATTTGCCCATCTATCTATCCATCTTATCCACCTGTTTTTCTGTCTCTCTGTCCTATCTATCTAAGTATCAGTCTGTTTTATCTGTCTATCGGTCTGTCTGTCTGTCTATCGATCTACCAACATAAGTACTTATGAATCTATCAATCCGTCTACCCATCTCTCGAGCTACCTGTCTGCCTAGCAATTTTTCATCTATCATTAACAAGCTACGAAATATAAATTTCAAAATGGTGATTATTAAAATTGATGTGGAAATAGATATACTGTGCACACGGAGGAATACCCCCGCCGCAGGTAGGATCTCAGCTGTCGGATTTTGAACACATCCCGGCGCCTTTACCCGATCCCAGGGAACAGAGTCAGCTGGCCTGGGAAGTCCTTTGGTGTGATCCTGCTGAGTACGATTTTTATTAACCAAATGAAAAGGTCTTACTGATTAACTGAAATAGAAATTAAAATTAATCTAATTATCCTGGGGAGTTCTTCGGTTTGATCCCTTCAAGTATGATAATTAACCTGCTAATAAAACTTTCTAATTATCTGTATTAAGGCTAATGTAATTATTATAGGAAGTCGTATGGTTTGATCGTGACGAGTACGTCCTAATTTAATCTGTTATTAAGTCAATAAAATTCTCTAATTAACTTATAATTAATTTGTAATTAATAATAATTACATTATAATTTGGTGTTTGATTCAAAGGGGTGTTCCTCGAGACGTCCTGGAGGATATGAAGGAGAACGAGGGATTTGCACCCAACGAGAAACGAGGTACCGCCCATTTGTTCAACGTCACGGCTGTCGAGGATTTCCTGCGACGCAACAATCTGTCGCACATCGTTCGGGCCCACGAACCCAAACAGACGGGATTCCAGGTGCAGCAGGCGGCTAAAGTGCTGACCGTTTTCTCGTCGTCCGATTACAGCGGGCGGGAGAATGAAGCTGCTTGTATTCTGGCTGAACACGGCAAACTTCGTCTAATTCGTTTCGATACTTCGTAATCAAAGGACGTTATCGTTTTAAGAAAATGCTTGATGTTTCAAATTAGTTTTTATATTTTTTTCTGTGGAATGTATCCATTTTTTGGGAATAAAACGGGCTCTAATGCATGGTTTTATTCTGTCTGTCTAAGCGAGTCGACAGTAGGGAAATAGAGTTGATGGTGATGCAGCCAATACAAGATTATATAATTCATATTAACTTGAAGGGTGCACTGTGATTAACGAGAGGAAAATGACAAGAAACTGACAATTATAAATTTCTGTTTAGCAGTGGAGACGGGAAATATTAAGGAGCTTCAACACGGCAGTGTCAAAAAAGGCGTTTCAGTTTTGGGCGGGAAAAGCCGTGGCGTATTATTAAATGTTTACAATTATAATATTGCTAAAAGCAAAGATAAGTTTTAAAATATAAACTAGTCAAAATCATATGATAGTAGAAAATGTGTGTCTGAAAATGACAGGTCAAAGTTATTTATAACGCTAACGAATCCAAATATTGATAAGTAATCGGTTCGGTAATTGCTTTAGTACTCGTATTGCTACATTACAACCCGAATGTAAACAAAGCACTGAAATTCGACTTGGGATATTTTTCCTTTTAGAAATTTCATTTTTGAATTAAAAATCTAATTCCTATCCCATCAGATGGAGTATGTCATGATAGCAAATATTCCGGCAGAGTTCCATTCGTCAGATCTGCGGAACTTCTTTTCGGAGTTTGTCGAAACGGGAAGGTTTTCCTGTTTCCATTTCAGACACAGGCCGCAGGATGAACTTATACAATCTACTGTTGCTGTTCATCCAGACAACAAGAAGAAGAAGCCCGTCTGTTGTATCGTGCGACTCAAAGATCCTGCTAATCCAACGGGGTTCACAAAACGCTACCATCTACAGAACTGGGTAGACGCCGAAGACAACGACCTGCCGTCCAAGTGCGCCGTGATCCAGATCGTATTAACTACCGCAGTGAAAAGCGTAGAAAAACCATTGTTGCGTTTAAACGAACGCCTATTGAAAGTTGTGCTACCTTCTGATGTAGTACTGAATTCAGTTGAGTTAAAACCGCCCGCGCTGATGCCACAGGGTAATGTGGGCACGCCAACAAAACACTTTCTAGGTTTGATTCAAAATTGCCAACTTCCGGGACAGCTCATAAGCAAACTGGGCCTCAAGTTCCCAAAAACGAGGACGCGAAAGTACGGCTCGGTACCTTTCGACTATGGGACGGGAATGGAAGCTGACGGAGAGGAAGACGACGAAAGTTATTCACACGTTTCCGCTGGACAGAGAGATGAATCAGGAGCAGAAGAGATGGACGAATCGGAGGAGGAAGAGTGGGAGAGGCACGAGGCCCTTCATGATGACGTTACTGAACAAGAACGGACTAAAGAGAGGCTGTACGAGGAGGAAGAAGAAGTCGTATGGGAGAAAGGAGGACCAGGAATAGTCTGGTACACTGATGCTCAACTCTGGCGGGAAGCTGAAGGGGATTTTGACGCGCAGACGGCTGATGATTGGGACGTGGACTACTCTGCGTATTGTGAAGAAGGCGCTGGAGATAAGGTAAATGAATTATCATGAATTATTCCATATCTTGATTTATCTGGACAACATGATATAAATTATTATGATAATATAATTTATGAACTATAATTGTTAACTAAATTAATTTTTAAAAAATCCGGTTTAGGACGCTCGAGACATGCTGGAGATGCGGCGTAGCGACATGTGGCGTGAGGGAAAGGACATAGATGTCTTCAAGATTCCCGCTACTCCGAGGGCCGCGTCTAAAAAGGGCAAGCAAGGTATTCTTGTCTTCAAATTAATAACTATTGAAAAAGTAACTTATTTAATTCAATTTCAGTGAAAACAGGTCGCGTTGGCTATTTTGAACAACACACTCGGGGAGTCGGCCGCCGGCTGATGGAACGTTTTGGTTGGCGGGATGGCCAGGGACTGGGCAAGACGGTTAAAGGCATCGTCAACCCCGTGGAAAGTGAAGGCCAGCTGCCCAAGGAGAAAAAGGGACTCGGCTATCACGGAGAAGAGCTGATTCGCTTCACGTACCAAAAGAGACCACGACGGGATCCGCACGACGTCATCATATCAACTGTCTACGACGATTCCAGAAATAACGATCCTGAAGAGTCATTGTTTGAAAGAAATCCGGCAAATTTCCTAAAATACAGGAAAAGTTTACCGTGAATTTGCAAAATGTAATTTAAGCAAAACGACTTGTGTAAATACACGTATATGATTTTCTGAATGAGAAATTTTTAGTACGGTTCACTACCGCTAGGTGGCGTGTGTCTTCCCCGTTAGGTTTTTTACTGTCGTAGGCAAATTGCATCGGTTGTTGTCATGGCTACAAGAGGTAATAAAACAAAAAGACACATAAGCAAAAAGCATTGCATATGATTAGTCGTCAAGCGCGTAGTCTGCTACACCGCAGTACTAGCTTTCAATACGAGACGCTGTAGAATATCAAACAAATAAAATTTCTCTGATCTAATTCGAATTTCCAGTTTAATTGGTTAAGGCCGAACATTATGAATCATAACCCGAGTTTTTTAGAAACGGAGGACCAACAGAGACTGAGGTTTCAAGTCGAACTGGAGTTTGTACAATGTCTTGGCAATCCTAACTACCTTCACTGTAAGCACTTTTGTAGTTCGTAGTTGGTTCTGGGTTTTGATGTAACGTCGGGTTTTTGTACTCTGGCAGTTCTCGCCCAGCGCGGCTATTTCAAGGACCAGGCGTTCATCAACTATCTGAAGTATCTGCAGTACTGGAAGGAGCCGCAGTACGCCAAATACCTCAAGTAAAACCCGTCTGATAGTTCCAGTTCTGTCTGTGTAAATTTTAATGTTGACGCCAACCACCAGGTATCCGATGTGCTTACACTTTCTCGACCTGCTGCAGTACGAACACTTCAGGAAAGAGATCGTCAACGGCCAGTGCGCTAAGTTTATTGACGATCAACAGATTCTTCACTGGCAGCACTATATCTACAAGCGAGTCCGCATGTTGCAGAACCAAGCCGACAAGATCCAGCAACGTGAAGCTAACAAAAGCGTCTAAAAATCTCCTCATTTCCTCTCCCTCTCTGTCTCGTTTATTTCGTGTCGTTCAAATACACTCGAAAAATTGTTAAACTACTCGTCTCACTTCGAAGAAACGCTTCAGGTAGTACACCTGACCACCAGTCAATGTTAAAAGGACAAAGGCTTCAAAGAACGACCACATTACAACTCGTGAATTGGTGTTTTCGTTGATGGAGCGGTGGACGCGCTCTCGCACGGACATGTACTCCTGCTCGACCTTCACCGCTCGTAATGAGTCTGCCAGCTCCTTGATCATGTCCTCGAGCTTGTTTTCTTTGCCTGGTTATTAAAACAAACAGTTTAGTCACGTTTTCATTTTAATACTTACGGTGTTGCAAACCATCGGCGTCCTTCGCTTCATCTTTGCTCTGTGTTGTGGGTTCTTGAATGTCCATGGAGAACGCGACGATTTTCGGCGTCATGGTTGACATTTTGTTTGAGAAGCAGTAGGTGTAAACGCCATCAGTCTGAGCTGCAAAGGCGTACTTCCCGTTACTAACGCGCTCGCCTTTCTCAATCTGACCGCCGTTAGGTCCGACGATCGTGAAGTCGATGTCCAAAAAGCCTCCCTCAGCGACTTCGAACGTTAAACCTGGGCAAAATATTATAAGATTACGTGTGTAAACTGAAAAATAACTCGGTAAACGAACCCATCTTCGTCCCTGCTGTAACTTTGTCGAAAAAGCATTCCTCGGCATGCGCGTCGATTGTTACAAAGTAACTAGCGGCAGGGTAAAAGGTTAAACTTACTAGCACAAGTAATACTAGGGGCAAATCTCTTGAAGGATTCATTTTCTGGGATATTTTTGTCAATAAACCGAGCTAGACCCGGTAAAAATCTGTCATACAAGCGTTGACGTCACCAAGAAATCGATATTCCAAGGAGTATCTGTTAGCAGGTATCGATTACTTTGGGAATCGATTACTAGTTGAAACCGATTACTTATGAAACTGTTTACTTTTTTTAGCGCCGCTAACTTTTTTCTGATAAAGTAATCGTATTAAACGCTCATTATTCTACTTTTATTGATAAAAGTCAGAAAACTGTTACACTTGTTTGTACGACAGAGCGTTGACGTAATTAAAACATTGGCTGCATCATGGCTCTAGTTCTATTGATATGATTGAGAACTATTACACTTAGGTTCACTGCAAACTTTTGGTAATTCATATTTGAACTTGAAAGAGATAAAAAAAACTGTAAGCATATTTCTAATTCGCGTCTGAAACTAAGTTTGAAGTTCCTGAACTGTGGGGGTAGTCTAGAATGTATAAATGAAAACGTAATGTTTAATTAGTAGAGTACATATTAGTTTTGGACTGACATCTGGGAAAATTTGGAAATTTACACTGGTGTGACGATCGTTCTGCTTTCTATTTGCGTGTCTATTAAAACGGGCGTCAAACAATGGGGCATTCTCGTCAAAACGAAGATCCCTATTGTCAACTTCTGAATACAGCCGGCCATTAAAATTGATTAACGTTTCAGAAACAAGGTTATTACATTATATGTATATCTCGTTGTTAATAATACGAGGCATTAGCCTACTTTCTCCGCGACGCACAAGCCGAACAACCGCAACAGCTCCCCTTCCTTTCGGTCTCGTTTCTTTACACCAAGAATGTACATCTCATCACACTTTTAGCCGAGCATGTGTCTGCACAACAACTCAATTATCATAATTCTACATTTTATTCTTCTGCGCCATCCCAGTTCTGAACAAGTAGGACCGACCAAGAAACCCAGATTGTTTCCGCAAAACCCATTGAATAGAACTGGCGACGACTGATAGTCTTCATCTGAGAGATTGTTTTTTGTTCGATGTCTAAAAGAAGGTGTAAAGTATGAAGAAATCAAATGCCCCATTAGTCCATTTCACAGGTATATACCCTTAGGGTGCATAGGGTTCAGTGTCTTCCTTGGGTTTTAAAAAAAAGGAGGAAAGGCGGGTCGGGTGAGGGAAACGGGGGAGTGTTGCTTTCACGGCAGCAGCCCCCTGAGCTACACAAACCGAGAGTCCCAAATATTTTCGAGTTGCAACTGGAAATTCATTCAGTCGCTCACCTGACGTTGTCCAAGTCGCGTCGGTTTCTCAATCCCCCTCTCCCCTTTCGTTCCAGCTGCAACATCAACAAACACGATGGAGTCGGTGAGAGTGCAGGTTCGCTTTTTACAGCGACAGCGAATAGATCTTCCGTCTCAGCAGAGCAGGATCGCTTCGCACTTTCTTCACAATGTTCAAAAGCAAGTGACCAAGATGGCTTTTGTCAACAACGATGTTCGATGTACAGTGAGAGTCAATCCCAGGTCCGGTCTGTGGATATATCACTCGAGAAACGACGAAGGATTCGAATCGGATAGCGAACATTCCGATGCCAGTGTCAAATCTCCTCGAGTGCAGCACGTCAGTAGCTCGAGCAGCAGCAGCGCAGCCAACAGCAGCATCTCCGACATCGAGGACAACGACATCCCTATCGGGAATGGCGATGGTGACTTCTTAATCCACGCCCGATCAGAAGATATTCTGTCGTGCCACATTCCATCGGGGTTTAGCTGCGTGGTGTTGCTCACCCTCCGCTGTCAGGACAGTCTGGAACTCGTCGCCCTGGAGTGTCACACCGAAGGACTGGCACGCAAAATATCCAACGCCTGCAAGATCCTCCTCGGTAAGAAAGACCCGGCAGTCGTGGAAGATGCCCAAGAAACCATTCCTCCGCCGCTGGAGTTTGCCGATGAAAGAGAACCTCCCGTTCCGGCTCATAAGCCGCTGGTTTCCATTCAGTCATGGTCGGAGAGAACCGACGACATCTCCACCGAGCACCATCACAAGCCTGTAGTATGTAAACAGAACAGCAAGATGCAGGATCTGATCCGTATTCTCGAGCGTCAGGATATCCATAACATCGTTTGCAACGGTCAGTCGAAGCCATTCAAACCATCGGATCTAACATCGAAAACGGAATCGGCAGTCTCGTACGAAGCGGCAGAGTCTTCTGTCCCTAAAGCGGTCAAGTCGTGCGAGAAACCACCAACAGCGATTGATCAATCAGAGTCGTCGAGCCCGCCGCGGGTTCAAACGAGCGACAATCATTTGGAAAAGGAAACTAGAGCAAGTGCAAGAAAGCCGGGTAAAATTAATCCCAGCGTGGCACGTGAGATCGAGGCTGTGCTCCAGGCGCAGCTCCAAGCCAGGAGAAAACCTACTGTCGCCCACGATTTCCCGACCACCGTCAAAAAACCCCAACCACCCGATATTACCGAGGTGAACAAAAAAGTTCAAGAGAAACCTAAAACCAGGTCCTTCCTGTTCAAATTCGTGTCGGATTCGTCGTCGTCTTCACTCGAATCGGATGCCGGGACCGGCAGGCGGGAGGATCGAGGTAGATCTGCAGTCCGCCAGAAACCAGCCCCATCCGGGAAGCACAGGACACCGTCACAACCTCCGCCTTCCGCTCGGTGTAACGATACCAACAGTTCGCATACTTACTTCATCCCGACCAAATCAGGAGTCGACCCTGGTCACCATCCCTACCCGAAGGATTGCTACAAACCCGGCACCAAATTCCTGGTTCCTTTCCCTCAACCACAACCAATTCTGGTAACGGGCCGACCGGCTCCCTTCGCTGTCCGGGTCCCGCCCTACCCCGGCCAACGCGTCAAAGTACCCCTGCAACCAGCCGCCCCTCAGCTGGTCTACGTACAGCCGATGAATCAGGCGCTCGTCGATGAAATGAAACGCAGGCGTTCGAGGAGCCAAAGCCCGGGCAGGAGACTGTTACCCCGAGCCCCTGCTCAGCCACCTGCAGCAAACTTCGCACCCTTACCGATAGCCATGGCAGCTCCGCCGTCCCCGCCGAGGTATCGACACCCGCCCAAGTATCGCGAGCCAGGCAAACAGAGGATGAGAGTCTGCGAGGAGAATTTCCGAAGAATCCGCCCTGGGGGACCGGTACCCAAGGATATCCATAACAGCGATTGTTTTTGCGACCCGAGGAAAGTGACGTTCAATGCCTTCGCGACGGTTCAGCTGGTCGATTGAGGAAAATTTCCGAAACTAAAGACTTTTACCTTTTTGCAGTTCTCGTTCTCCTTGCTCTAAATCTCTTTTATCAAAAGAATCCAATTTCTCTATCTCCTTTTCTAAAGGTACCAAAATGCGATTGGTTATCGATTTTCAGTTCAATATGTCGAGTTGATGTTTGGCTCCCTCACTCTCTCTGACTCAACGTTTTAAGGGGTTTTTCATAAAGTGTATACAAAATTATACTGTGATGATGAGACCTGTACATATAAACTTGTCCACCTTGAGAAAGAAATACAATTATTTTCGGTTAAAGTTTACAAGAGAAAAACTGGAAATTCGATCTCTGGAATCTGGAATGTCATTACCGGTTTTGAGATTTAAATTCTGCTGATAACACACTTGGAACGCATAGATGAAAACAGCAAGTATTTAGCTATAAATAACACCGTTATTTAGATTTGTTTGTTTGGCTGGTGAGCGGTGACTATTGACCAAGTCACATTATGGTCTGCGTGAGAGTTTCCGTATAATCATGTTTGTCTTGGAGCATAAACTTTAATGTCATTTAATTATTCTCCTTCCTTTTTTCCGTTTGCTTGTAAACTTACAGGAACATCGGAAGCTTACACGCCGTGTTGACCGTTTGAGAACCAACCATTATCCAGCCATTACCGCCCCAACTCTTTCGGGCAGTGACAACGCGCGTTCGCCAAAAGAAAATGGATTTGAAAACTTAAACCATATACGAGAGTGCTAATTTGATTTGAGAAAACTTCTCACCGTTTGCTGGGTTAGGCGTCGTTCTGTTCCCGCGACTCGAGGTCAGGTCAAAGGTCAACCCAAACTCGACTCGTTTCGTTCTGTGCACACACATACACACACACACACCGAAATGGCAACCCATTTTAAAACAAACAAGGATTCTGCTTGGCGGAAATAGGGGCAAAAACCTCCTGCTGTTTTGAATTGAGCGTGTCGACAGCTATCTTCGTTAAATTAAAACCCCGCGTTTACCTTCAGATTATACTTTATGAAAATATCTTGTTTAAGTAGGATGCAGATAAGTAAACAACAGGTAAAATTTCTAAGAGTAATCAGCCATAGATCTATCTGTTTAACTATCTGTTGATCTACCTATCTTTCTGACTAACTAACTGTGTACTTATCTATCTATCTATCTGTTTATCTATCGAACTACCTATCTTTTTAACTGATTAACTGTTCACCTCCCTATCTATTCGCCTATGTGCTTACCTATCTACCTGTCTGTCTACTTACCTACCTACCTGTGTATCTATTTATGTCTATCTCACTAACTACCTGCCTGTGTCTATCTATTATCTATCCATCGACCTATTTCTGTTTAACTATGTAACTACTTATCAATCTGTCCATGTATTTATCTATCTATTTCACTCTTGTAACCATCTATCTATCTTAAGATAATCCGATAGTTCTGAAGTTAAGTTGGTGAAAGTTTCTCTCGTCTCTCTTCGTTGAATCTACGACTCGACAAACACGTCTGCTATTTTCAAGCATTTAAACAACTTCAGCTTGAAACACATTTACCACTAACGCTCTTCACTGGTAATGACATTATTTTACCAAGAAATACACCGATAATGTGAATTAAAGTTAAATTGAAGAATCAGGAATATTATCATCGAAACACTGAGGTTCTTTTAGCGAGTGCGAAAGACCACAGTGCGCTGGGGTTTATTGACCCAGGAAAAAAAAACATCTCCGCAGCTTTGGCTGGTTTTATTTCGATCCTCCCGCAGGCGGAGAAAATGCCTAGCTCCGTCAAAATAAAAATGCAACGCTCAGAATTGTTTATTTCTTTACACTAATATAATATTGCATAAAAATAAAAAAATAAGGAAAGGGTTATGGAAATGTATGCGCAATTTACGGTCTATGACGTTTATATTACGCAGGGGTAGCCTCAATAAAATCCCATCAAAGGATCAAGTGCTTTACCGTGTTGGTCTTGCAAAGACATGTCACCTGCCTAATTCGTTTATTATTCGAACGTGACCGGGTAATTCGGCATTTTCTACTCATGTTTTATTGTTCTTCACGAATTCCCATCTCCTATGTTTGTTGACTTACGTTTGAACGCATGTATGCATGTATGTAAGTCTGTATCTATGTGTGCACGTATCTTGCCTATCTATATTTGTCTCCATTGCTTAACAGCATGAAGACATATTGTTCACTTTTTTCCACTTCATGTTTTTTTTTCTTTTTTTTCCCCCGTTTATCTTCCCACCTTTTCAAATTCCCTATCTGTTTCTATGTTAAATCGTTTGTCCTATCTCTTTACATGGGAGCCAAACAAGTCCGGGCATAGTGAGTTGCCATGACCATCAATGACGTCGCCATGACACAATGACTCAAAGTGACTCAATTGCATCATATGACTCAACTTCATACCCATGTGTCGTACATGACTCGACTCGACTTTTCGCGCGCTTGTCGGCTACGGACCAATCAGATGCGTACCCA